>CM072662.1:122396588-122497750 GCA_036884735.1 Huso huso
AACCTGGTGTCCTTTGATAAAACATTACTACAGTAACATCTTTAAAAGTCCCTTTAAATAAAGTCAGCCCCACTTCAATGATATGATCAATTTTGAGTTGATACATTTGGGGTCTGATGTTTGCTGAACAATTTTAGCTTTTATTCATTTACAAATAGGTTACTACAGTAATACATTTCAAACAAAAACATTACATTAAATATTAGCATTTCGACCCCCATTTCCTCCAATTAGTATGGATCCACCCTACTATCACACACCTCCAACACATCTCCTGGTAAGGGGGGGAAACTCGCCCAAATCTATCACAATCTATAGTGCGTCACATTTATGCATTTTACAGACTGTCTTAACCTAATCTGTTCTTTGTTTGTGGTGTTCTGTTTTCACACAGTGTCAACACATCTTGATTAGACGCCTGCTAACTTTGGTGCTCTGCCCAGACGCCAAGATATGAGAGACTGCAAATGTCTTGCTTAGCTAGTTACACATGCTTTAAGCTATATCAAAATAATATGAAAATAACATAGAAGTAAAGAATCTTATAATCAAATACATAATTAATACTGTATGCAGAATGTCATCTCCTACAGTATATATTAACTAACGATTAAGAGTTAAACTAAAAGAGAAGTGCAACAAAGAAAGGTAACTATGCAGAGCTTGAAGATTCTGTAATGTACTGTATAACCTCCTACTGCTGAAAATTGTTGACCTTTTCACAGGAATTCCAAAAGTAACACTGAGTTGGATGGAGAGCTCTTCGGAAAGTATCAGTGTGGTCTGGAACCACACAGAGATTTCGCACCCTGAACTTTTTCTAAATATGACGATGGCTTGTCAGCTGAACAGCTCGTTCGGAGGGGACTGTGACCAGCGAAAAAATGCCTCCGTCTCTCACAACGGGAAGACAAACTGCACCTCCCTCCAGCCGTGCTCCCGCTATGCACTCGTCTTCACTGTGAACGCTTATAAAAGCAAGAGCCGGCTCTTCACAAAGAAAGTGGCTCTATCAGAGCAGACCTTCTATGTGAACACAACTCAGACAGGTTAGCAAGAATAGACAACTCAGTTGCCATTACATTAAACATGTTTGCAGCGCTTCAATTCACTTCCAGGAATCTGCTTTCTCTGTAATCTTTCCAGCTATTGGGTTTCTGTAGGTGTGTGCATGCGCATTGCTTTCCCTATATTTTGGTGTTTGGCTGTTGCAGTGTTTAATATGGAGATTGATGATATATTTTTGAGCCAGGCTGTTTTGACATGTCTTATTAAAAGCACAGACTAAGAATTTGGAGCTTGATTTGTCGTTCTCAGTGTTTAGCTCTCAATAGGATGACCTGTGCAGTACAGCACAGGGGGCAGCATATTGACAGCTGCAGTGCTCTGCCTTTTGTTTTGGGTCCAGTAATCAATTTATATGACTGAGAAACCAGATTGGAAAAAGGGCTAACCCAGGTCCTGACATCGGATTAGCTCAGATAACACGATTCCCCAATCTCATAGTATACATGACATTTACAGAAGCTGCAAAGCTGAATAAAACTATTCCTTTATGATGACGCAGAAACAGTTCTCAAACAATACATTAAAAAAAAGAAGTTCCCAGGTCAGTTGTAATTGTTTAAAGCATGCAAAATCAAACAAAGTGTTTGTCAAGATCATTGTCTGTCTTAAACGTCTCTTACATTGTTCATAAATCCATGATCATTGAGAGCTACACTACAGGATTCAAGTACAAATTAAATGGCTGATTTGACTGCCAAACCCCCAATTTTGTTAAAGTAGGGGCTACATCCTCTGCTGTAGCCAGTATATCTGACACACTGGAAAATCCATAAGTGCGTGTGAGTGGACCGATTCCTTTCCATGTGTTTTGTTCCCATAGTCCCAGATAAACCAGAGATTAAGAGCCTTCCCGATACCAGCGCAGGACGAATACAATGGAAACCACTATCCGAGTGTAATGGAAGAATTCTATATTATGAGGTAATACTTGTGCTGAAGACCTGCTAGCATAGATATACTGTGTCATCTACTGAATAGTAATTATCATAATTACAATAGCTATTATAATTTGTATAACTATTGAATATGCCGACAGAGAATTGGAAGTAAATGCATAATACTACGATTAAGATATATGTCTCATTAAAATATTTTGTTATGTATGTGAGAATGGGACGATTTGATTCAGGGATACCAATATATTTACAAAGCAAAGCTAAACTTTCAACAACTGTTTCACACAGTGCTCCCCCTTTATAAGGCGGCCCTATATACTGCGGAACAGGTTATAAGGCAGTACGGTCGTGGCTCCCATTTGCCCTATAATGCCATTACACTAACACTAGTATTCTCATTATAAGACGGACCACAAACAGCACAGTCTCTTAACTATGGCTCCCGACTATATCGTTATAAAGGGGAGTGCTGTATACGGTAACACTCTTATCTGTCTTGAACATTGAACATCTTTAGCACCTGTGAGCCATTTTAAGGTAAAAAATGAAAAGTGCTTTGTTTTGTACTGTAGCTCAACTACACCGGGAAACGAGACTATAACGAAACATTTCAAGAAGCAAGTTCTCTTATCCTGAACTCTTCAGAGACGAGCTGCACCCTCCCAGGATTGAAGAGCGGCACTAACTATTCTCTGGAGATCCGAGGCTATACAGAGGCTGGCGCAGGGCATGCCTCCCGGAGTGAGTTTGAAACAAAGATAACAGGTAAAAAAAAACTCTTTCATTTGCTATTTATTAGGATGTGCAGGATTCAGAAGCAGACTGAGAAATGGGCAGAGCAACTGGGCATGGTCACGTAGAAAGCAGACAGAGCCAGAAACAGGCACTTTATAAAATAACCCATCCTTTTGTGGACTGGCCATTCCGGTTTCCCAGTGTTGTGGAGTAACGCATTCCATGTAACTCATTACTGTAATCTGATTACATTTTTCAGTAACTTGTAACTGCAATGGTTTTCAGACAAATAATGAAATGTGGTAATGCATTACTTTCTATGTGAAAAAATCAGGAAGCACTTCAGCAGTCAAAGTCAAACCTTACATGTAACACAGATTTACTTTTTATAACATCTGGCATCAAAGGAGTGAACGAGTGAGTTTGATAGGCTGGACCATTTGAAGCAGCAGCCTGACCAAACCGAAAAACAAATATCTCTGTAAAATGTAAGCTGTGCCTGAGAAGTAACTATTTGTAACTGTAATTAGTTACAACTTTTTTGAAGTAACTTGTAACTGTAACAGAGTACTTTTTAAAAGTAAGTCCTCCAAATCCAAATCCTGCACATCTCTACCAATAAGTAAGTGTTTCATAAATGAAACAGTTTGGACACATTGCATTTGGAAAGGCCCTCAGATAATGTAACACTTCACTGCCCACCTGACCAAGTTATAAATTCCAGTATAACACCAGCAAAAGAACAGATTAGTTATAGGCAGCAGTTCATCTATTGAGTAGTTTCTTGCTTGTGGTATACCATTAGAAGAGTTTCACTCCACTGCACTCATTGCTAACAGAGCCACAGTGGCAGTAATACCTGCAGGCTCTCTCTGATTCTCTCTCCAGAGCCCGTCCTTCCAGACCTCGCTGGCCTCACTGTGTTTAATATCTCTAGTGGAACCGCCTGTGTTTCCTTGACCCCCGTCTCTGACATAAATGGACCAATCAGGTAAATATACATTGTTTTCTTTCGGTCACGTTGATAACTCAGGAGATTATATTTCTCTGTTTTCTGAACAAAGAAAACGAGGTAGCAATATCTATCTAAATATTTGCATGCAGGTAAACCAATGAATTCATGTTTGTTTTTTTGTTTTTTTGCCAGGTGTCTGCATTTTGGTTTTGTTAGCATTTCGAGTCTTATACAGATGTTGTGTGTTTAATGTCATTCTACCTTTGCTACTCACAAGCCCACAAAAAATATCATTTATGTATCACAATGTGATTAAAATTGGGATGGATGATTCTGAAAATAATAACAGATCATTATGGAAATTGGTTGATAATGATACTGAAATGGCGGTTTTCAAGCATATATATCCACTGAGGCGTCATTCTCGTCCTGAAAACACTGGGGGACAGAAATATCCCTGCTGGCCGATAAGAAAAACAAGATGTAAATGTTCTTATTATAGTCAATCTATTTCTATAATCCGAACAATGCCATCAAACAATGACTTTATGGCTCCACTGAAGCCATTTAGGGATGGATTAAATCTATATATATATATATATATAAGTTTGAGAAAAAGGAAAACTGCTGTGTACCAAAATGATCAATAAGAAAAAAGAAAAAAGAAAAGGATATTTCAGGTACTTAAAAAGGTAGAATAATCGATTACAAATCAATTATCAGGGCGTTTTGGACTACAAGTCCTTCATCGGCTGAATACAAAAAAACAGTGCACTGTTTTATGTGGTGTGTTATTGTTCGTGTGTATGTATTGGTGCATGGGGTATAATATGGGCTATGTAACATAAGTGATTTAAAATGTGTATTAGTATCTGGGCACGGGGAGGGCACAAAGTAGTTTACGTGCAGACTGTGCTGAGATTGAATCAATCCCTGTGCCTAAATACAAGTTTTGTATATCAGTATTTTAAATCACTCAGGCTTTCTAGTTTAAACCCCTTCTTTAGGGATACACTCCTGCATTGTAGGTTACCCAGGTAATTGGAAAGCGGGTTGCCACCTCCTAAAGGTAAAGCAGGACATTGTAGTTTTTAAACTCCAGTATACTGGGTTTTGAACTCCTGTAGTTTTTTATTCCTGTAGGATAAACCCCTGTAGTTTTGTATACACTCCTGCAGTTTTGTATACACTCCAGTAGTTTTGTATACACTCCTGCAGTTTTGTATACACTCCTGTAGTTTTTTACAAACTCCACGGCACATGGATTATAAGGATCATCAAACCATGTTCTGCTAAAACCATTTGTTAACAATCTATTTTGTTATAGCATGTATGGTACGGTCGTCTCCTTAATTTACTTTCCCATTGTTCACATTGCTCAATTCACCTCTTCCCCAGCTTCTGTACAGCACCTAATAACATCCATAAGCTTGTAGAAGGTCCATAAAAAGTGATCCAAATATATAAAAAGTAACAGAGGCTTTCACTAATGCTCTTCTTTCATGAACACAGTTGCTACCAGCTTATCATGCAGGATTTGGGGGCGACTCTGACCATTAATCGAAGTGTATCAGATGTCTGCCAGGACTCGGAGCTACCCGCTCTCAACCGCACGGAAGCAGGAGCTGTCCTGTATATCACTGCAGAGATCCAGGCAGCAAACCTGACTGAGCTGTCTGAGTTTACAGTAGGAGACGGAGAGGAGCACGGCCCGTATTTCAATGCTCCCCTGCGACCAGGGAAGAACTACTCTGTCATCCTCAGGGTTGTAAGCCGCTGGAAGCAGGTACTGTAATGGATCTCCTAGTGTCTCATAATACTGACAGCAGCTTAAGGCACGTACTGAACATACCCCTGGGCTCGAGAGCTTGCGTTTTAGTTGAATGGCATCTGTGAATCGTGAGGATATCGGTTTGAGTCCAGCGCTTGCCTCTCCATTCCATTCAATGGACTGTGATGTCATGTCAATACAGTGTGTTTGTGAGGCGGCACCATTGTTTCTTCTGTCATGATTATGATGAGGTATGTTTAGGAACTGGAATAGACGGGGACATAAAGTAGTGTAAAAAACACTTTTGATGAGACCACACCTACTTTCACTTGCTTTCTGGCATTGTTGGTTGCTAGTTCTTCTTTCTAGATTACACAACAGTACAAAAAAGATTCTTACGAAGGTCATTTGGCAGATGGTAGGCCAAATTCACAATGCTTAGTTACTCTTGGCAGCCATTAGACACCAGGGGCCGTATTCACAAAGCTGACTTAAGTCTAAGACTGGTCATAAGTCATCAGTTTGGACTTAAGTCTTATTCACAAGGAGTCTTAAGTATGGTCTTAACTTTAAGACTACCCTGATGGAGGCTTGAGTCCGAATTTGCTATTGACCACAGCTATTTTTAACTAACATGGGTGGACAGATGATACTGCACAATTTATTTGAAGATCACCCAGATGTGGAAAATTGCCTTATGTATGTTTTTGTAGACAGGGAAAACGCTTTGGAAGTTTTTACCGAGACTGAACTGAGAAGTCGATACTGGTTTGGGAGACAGTCAATTGAAACGCTAACAAATCTTTTAAATACAGACCTTTCTCCCTCAGCCTACAGAAGCAATGCAATTCCGCCTTTGTTGCAGTTAAAAAAACAGTACATTACTATCTTAACAATCACTTGAACTTATTTAAATAAATGAAATTGTCAATTTTAGAGCATTTTCTTTAAAACAAAACAGTACAAATTATTAACTATAAAAACATACAAAAATGTTCGCAGTACAAGACAGTACAATTAAAAAGAAAATCTACCAAATTGTTTTATGCCGCAAGCTAGTACAGCACAAGAGCATTGTCTTCAATAAAAATAAACAGGACCGTAAATGAAAGGACACACAGTACAACTGCACAGAAATGCGCAACAGCCAAGAGTATATCGCTGCAGAATGAAGGCTCACATAGCGTAGCTCCCGCAGGGAGCTCACACAGGGTACTGCTGCGTGCACAACTCATGATTTATGCCATAGATGAAGATTCGTCGCACGAGGACAGAAACATGGTCTAAGTTAAGAACCCCAGAAAGTCGCTTTCGGACTTGAAACTCGTTCATAACATAGTCTGCAAAACGGACTTAAGCCGTTTTTTTGGTCTTAGACTTAAGTCAGCTTTGTGAATACGGCCCCTGATGATCAGCATTTCAGGTGTTTTGTTGATTTTTGTCAATCAGTCGACCAGAAACTCACTGAACGCAGGCGTCCAAGTAAGACCTAACCTCAAAGCCATGCATCCCTGCAATAACACGGATAGGCTTAGCCTAAAGCAAGGTGTGGGATTAATTTTGTTCCTGTTTTCTTTCTAAAGGATACCAAGTTCTCCTGTTCAGAATACAATCCTTTCTATGGTAAGTATAACAAAATAAAACTGTTGTCAAATGGACCACATTATCAAGGTCACATGATCAGCTGTGCAGTATATTAGCCCTAGCGCAGTTAGTTAAGAGGTTGTACAATAGGTAGAAGTATGGTAAATTAATGTCTTTGATCAAATCAAATTAAATGCCAGTAAGTGCTGCTCCACATTCACCCTTGTTTCCCAACCCTAACCCTAATACTGATTCCAGATATTAAATCAAGTCAGTTGAATTGTGTCCCTTGTTGTTTTTTTCCCCCCAGTGCCTTCAGATGAAGAAGATATCTCAGACAAGGCTACCACGCATCTTGCTGCCATCACTGTTTGTCTTCTGTTTATTGTGATCTGTTTTGTTCTGTTAGCTGTTTTACTGAAACACTGTTATTCAAGGTAAGGAAAAAAAAAAAAACTACAACAGTACTTGAGTTTAATCACCCATTCTGAAGCATCTAATATGTGTAGTGTAACAAAGTACGGGGCAAGGTAATGGATGGGATATACATTCGGCCCCGATTTGTACAATTTAACCCTGGATTCTAAGAGAAATGTAGTTCAGTGTCCGTGGCCTACTGAACTACACTTCCCAGGTTGAAAGACAGGTTCTAATTGAACAAGTGCCAGATTTGATTAGGCACCTGTTGGCAATTAGCCCAGGTATTTAAACTGGGCTGAAGCAACAAGGCGGGGCTTTTTGACAAGGCTCAGTCCTGCACACAGACCTGGCGTGTTGCTGAGGAAAGTATTGTTTTCGATTGTAATTCTCTTGTAGAAACAATTACATTAGGTTTATGACTCGGTAAACGGCTTAGCCGTCCGAGAACTCAGTTTAGTCTCTAACAAGTTTAGGTAGACCTCCATGAAGGAGGTAGGCATTTGTTTTGTTTGAATTTATTTTGTTTGGAAAAGTCATATGTATGTCAGTGTTTGAACAACCTGCCGAAACAAAGACTGATAACACTGTGTAACACAATTTTTGTTCCTGGGTAGTAAGTGTTCAACAAAATGCTTTATGTCAAAAAAATGGCAATTATTTACACTTAGCTTTTGTGACCAGGACAGTGATATTTTGGTTCGACAATGAAGTCTGTGACAAATTTGTTATTTTTTCATTCACATAAAAGAAAAAAAAAAATATGAATCCAAATTATTATGTATTTATACTAAAGTAATAACTGTTTACTAACAAAAGATTTGTCATAAAGTAGTTTTATGTCATGGTATATTAAGTAATTATAATGTTTCTCATAATCCCTATAGTTAGATTATTGTGCATTATTATTGTTTAGTTCCTGGTGGAATTAAGTATTTATAGGAGGCGCTCCCCATGTTCTTTGAATTTAATTTATGATGCATAAGTGTCACTAATTCAAATCTAATTATGTCTCACCACTCAACCAGATTTCCCCTTGTTATTTCCAGGAATTCACCATACTTACAAAGCTGTTCCTGTATGTTGTAACTAGTGAGCTTCTTGGGAATTCATTCACTCCTGATTCTTTATTGGTTTAAATGTTCATTTGACCTTTGCCTCAGACAGGGGAAGATATCATTATTCTTTACTTCATTTGCAATTAATAGCGCATGCTGTGTCTGTTCATATGTAATAACATTTGAATTAGACACTTCTTAACTGAAAGATCTATCTTGTTGCTTGTGCTGTAGTAATGAAATAATTACACATACCTGCTGTCCCAAAGGCAAAGATAGCAGGGTGTAAAACCGCCTTGGAGACCCATACAACCATTTACAATAACATGCTTCATTGATGCAAAAGAAAAATGCAGAATGTACACTATAGTCACACAGGCAATTACACTGTACAGTGTATTTAAATATTACTGTGTTCTAGAAATTATTTTTGTTATCTATGTCCTGGTAAAAGTGGGGAATAATAGCCATTTTCCTTTTGTTCTCTGTGTGCTTATTGGAACAAAAAAAAAAAAAAAAAAAAATTAAGGACCTAAAAAACATGACAACATGTTCAAAAAATATCTCAAAGGAATCAGATAAAGAACCGTGGGTGTGGGAATTCAAAACTTCCCCCCTTTGTCACAGTAGTTAATAATGTTGTGCTGTAATAATTTTTATAACATAAAACGTGAATGGTCATGTCATATTTCTAGGCTTATAATGTCATAATCCCTATGTTGATTATTGTGCATTATTTTGTTTTTCTCATGCAGTATTTTGCTATCTTGTATTTAATTTATTGTATAAGTGTCACTAATTCAAATCTAATTATGTCTGGACTAACAGATTCCCCATGTAGTTCATTATAAATGATAAACCCTGTATGTTGTATTTGTGTGTCTGCTGATTCATGATTATTTAAATGTGCACAGGATGATCTACACAGTAGAAGATATCTACAATTTTGACAGTTCAATGTCAGTCTCTGTGTGTCATGTCTGTGTGTGTCAGTACTCTGTGTCTGTTCATATGTAATAACATTTGAATTAGACACTTCTTAACTGAAAGATCTATCTTGTTGCTTGTGCTGTAGTAATGAAATAATTACACATATGGTTGCGTAGTTACAATACAATAACATGCTTTATTGCAAAATGAAAAAGCAGAACTACACTATATTCACACATGCAATTACACTGTACAGTGTAGTTAAAGAGACAGTGTTACTTATTATTTTTGTTATCTATACTAAAAGTGCTCACCCCTGCTCTCTGTGTGCTTATTGGTTCACAGGAGGCAGCCCATTAATGACCTTAAAAAGCATGACAACATGGAAAGAATATCTCTACCTCAGATAAAGCACCCAGGTAAACCCAATTCAAACAAGCCTTTGTACCAGTATGTGCTGTAATGATTCCTATTGCATATAGAAAGGCATTCATATTTCTAGGCTCATGATGTGTGTGCTGTGTGCTTCTTTTTGTTTTCTCATGCAGTTTTGCTGAGTGAAATTATTTCTGTTATAATAAGAGACTCTACACATGACGCTTATTATAAATGATAAACCCCGAAGGTTGTATTTGTGAGCTACTATTAAACATTATAAAAAGTGCACAGGATGATCTACACAGTAGAAGATATACTACAATTTTGACAATTCCAATGTTAGTACTCTGTGTGTAATGTCAGTACTCTGTGTGTGATGTCAGTACTCTGTGTCAGTACTCTGTGTGTAATGTCAGTACTCTGTGTGTAATGTCATTACTCTGTGCCAGTACTCTGTGTGTAATGTCAGTACTCTGTGTCAGTACTCTGTGTGTAATGTCAGTACTCTGTGTCAGTACTCTGTGTGTAATGTCAGTACTCTGTGTCAGTACTCTGTGTGTAATGTCAGTACTGTGTGTGATGTCAGTACTCTGTGTCAGTACTCTGTGTGTGATGTCAGTACTCTGTGTCAGTACTCTGTGTGTAATGTCAGTACTCTGTGTGTGATGTCAGTACTCTGTGTGTGATGTCAGTACTCTGTGTGTAATGTCAGTACTCTGTGTGTAATGTCAGGTGTTTGAAGGTTGATGATGTGTTGATCTTCTTTCAGACCCTCCTGTGTGCCACTCTGAAACAGAAGTCTCTGTGGATCAGCTGCTGGAATATGTAGTCTGTATGAAGAAGCTGGGCTGGAGCTGTGAGGACAGAGAAGAGGATGAACCAGCCAGACTGAGGAAGGAATATCTGGTAGGTCACGTGATATAGCAACTGACAAAGAGGAACACTGTTAGTCACAATGAAAGCTATTTTTACTACACAGATGTTCATCACTTTAATACCAGGCATTGCAAAGTGCTTGCCATTAAATTCTGATGGTATTTACTGCATATAACAGAAAATGTAGAAGTCGTTTTGATTTGTGTTGATTAATTGTAGATTCAAGTTCAGACTCAGGGATTTGGAATAGACAACTGTATTACAACACCACAGTTCTCAAAAGGGCAAATAGTAATCCAGCATGCTTTAAGTATGTTTATAATATAGCAATAACATCACTTTTTGAGCATTGTGGTACTTCTCAGCACTGAGGTGTGATTCTTGGCATGAACGATTGAATTCAGTGTGTTAAAGGAAATTCTGTCTTGTGTGTTCTATTTTTCGTTTCATGTTTTCTTCTAGAGTTTGCCAAAGCAGTTTCCCTATGCATGCAGTGCTGCAAAGCAGCCATCCAATAAAGAGAAGAATCGCTATTGCAATGCCATTCCTTGTGAGTAACCAAAGCACTTGTTCTTCATAAAAAAAGAATCATTCTTTCAGACTAGCAGGTTTACATACCAGGGGGCAGCAAACAGTGAGAATGAAAAGGAAACACACAGCAGCTTCATAGTACTGCTACAGGAGCTCATCCGAAACAGTTGGGACAACCCCAGCCCTAGTTACAGATGGTTTTATTAAAGAATGACCTCTCATGAAATGGAACTACAAAAGGAAATACTGGAGATAAAGATAAAGTTAAAACTAAGGATTTCTTTTCCAGATGATGCCTCCCGTGTCTTGCTGAAATGTTTCAATGAGGATCCCGATTCTGATTACATCAATGCAAGCTTTATCAATGTATGTGCTATGTTGTTTTTTTACATAGATAAAACTACGAATGTTCATATAAATATATTGCTAAGTATAGAAAGGAAGTAAAGTATCTTACATCCAAAACACATGTTATTTATTCTTACCTGAAACTCCCTCCTGTGTCGTATCATTTATTTTCTCCCCCACCTCCCCTTTCTCCATCGTCCGCATACAGGGGGAATAGCCATCAGGAGTTTGAAAATCCATCTTCTTATCTCATTAGCATTCATAGTATTGTCGCTGCCCCCCCCCCTTATCTTCTGTTGAAGCTATTTTGGTTCCTTCCCTTATAAATGTTTATTATGGTAAATTTGCACAGTAAATTTGCTGTTTTCCCATGGTCATACTGTGCATTTATCATAGTTCACTGTGGTTTTCCATGCTTTTTAATATGCCTTACCTGACCTGTCTGGGTTTTACAGTCCTTACCTATGCTTTACCATGCTTTCACTGTGCTTTATTGCACTTTGCTATGGTTTTACAATGCTAAACATTTATAAGGGTTAGTTGTATTTTATACAGTTATTTCAAACACAATTGACGTCAAAGTTGCTGCTGCTTGCTGGTATGACATCACTTCCTAGGTTATAGCTCAGTTTCACCTGAATGGTCTTATTGCAATTGCCTAACCACACAGTTAGTGATCAGATACCAGGGCTCTAATTATGCTGCTTGTGCTAATAAGAAGTAAGAACATGTATTTTTAAAACCTTAGTTAACACTCCTTTTAACAGGACCAGGTAGAAATTAAATGAGATTGGTTTGTAACTGCTTCAAATTATGTTGTAACAAACCATGCTTGTATCTTGTAGGGATATGAAAAAACAAACTGCTACATAGCAACACAAGGTACAGTATTTTATTCCTCCTTATTATGAGAAAATGCTGTCATTGAGGGCTGTGTCCAGTGCACACTGTCGCTTTGCCCGGACGTATGCAGATTCATACTTTTAAACACATTTTTAAATGCCAGTACTAGGGATTAGGGTTAGTCTCACTCAGAACAGAAGCCAGGTCTCTATTAATGTTACCTTGAAGATTACAATCACTTTCTCTTTGACCTCTTTTCACTGTTATGATCAACTTGCAGTTGACCTTCCCTTAAGTAAAGGTCAGACCCCCCGCTCCCAGACAGCACAGCCCCCCCTGCTCCCAGACAGCACAGCCCCCCTGCTCCCAGACAGCACAGCCCCCCCTGCTCCCAGACAGCACAGATCCCCTGCTCCCAGACAGCACAGCCCGCCCTGCTCCCAGACAGCACAGATCCCCTGCTCCCAGACAGCACAGCCCCCTGCTCCCAGACAGCACAGATCCCCTGCTCCCAGACAGCACAGCCCCCCTGCTCCCAGACAGCACAGATCCCCTGCTCTCAGACAGCACAGCCCCCCTGCTCTCAGACAGCACAGCCCCCCCCCCTGCAGACAGCACAGCCCCCCTCCCAGACAGCACAGATCCCCTGCAGACAGCCCCCCTGCTCCCCAGACAGCTCCCAGACAGCACAGCCCCCTGCTCCCCCCAGATCCCCTGCTCCCAGACCAGATCCCCTGCTCCCAGACAGCACAGCCCCCCCTGCTCTCAGACAGCATAGATCCCCTGCTCTCAGACAGCACAGCCCCCCTGCTCCCAGACAGCACAGCACCCCTGCTCTCAGACAGCATAGATCCCCTGCTCCCAGATGCACTGCCTCTGATTGTCCTCTGATTGCAGGTCCTCTGCCCAGCACGGTCACAGACTTCTGGAGGATGGTGTGGGAGAATAACTCCTTTGTCATTGTGATGCTCACCAGCTTGGTGGAAAAGACCAAGGTGCACACTCAATTTTTTACTAATTTCATATTGCAGTACATTCATTGCATTGCATTCATTCAGTTTCATTTACCAGCTTTAGAAATTACCACTATGGTGTTGCAACTATAATTTCAGCTCCATCTGCAAAGGTAGCGACTTTGAGTTAGTAAAGAGAGGATCTCAGATGTTACAAAAACTGCATGCCCCAAGAGAAGTCAGAAAGTGGTTGAAAGGGGATGTTTTTGCTGCAATAGCATGTTAAATAATGATCTAAGTGGAATTATTAAAAGGGAAATGATAAAGAACACAGATAAGAAATAATGTAATTAATAAAAATTACAGCAGCTGATATCACTAAGTATTACTGCCGTCTTGCAGAAGTTTACAATAGTTTTATTGGCTGTTTAATTATCTAATTAACTATTTATCTCCCTCAATATCGGTACTTTTTTCTGTAATTTATATGTAACTAGAGATATGGAAATTTGCAATAACAATATCTTTTAGTGCCTCCATAGAGCAGCAAATAAATGCTGTATGGCTTGTTTCTTTTTGGCAGAAAAAATGTGAGCAGTACTGGCCAGAGGACTGTCAGACTTATGGAGACGTCTTTGTGTCCTTGCAAGCTGAAGAGCAGAGCACTGAAATAACCACACGGACATTTGATCTGCGGAAGGTAACTGGGCTGGAATCCAGTGACAATGGAGGGCCATTCATTGTGCTAACATTACAGCATGCTGACCCTTCATTACATCGTTACAGAAGATTCTAGTTGTCACAACAAGGCAATGTTATAGGGATAGGCAAAGGTGCTGACCCTTGTGATGTGTCACCTGAACACGGTATAAACCTGTTACAAAAAGATATATGAGAAATGTCAATTATTATTATTATTATTATTTATTTATTAGCAGACGCCCTTATCTAGGGCAACTTACAGTCGTAAACAAAAATACATTTCAAGAATCACAGTACAAATAATAATACAATGAAGAGCATAAATAAAATAACTACTAAAAGCAACTTTCTTCTACATGTTCTTAGCTTGTTATAAATAAGTTTTTCTCTTTAACATTGTCTTAAATAAAATCGCAATACAAAAAACTAGAAAAGTTAAACCATGTAATACAATAGGATACACAATATATCTGCTGTACAGGTAATGCCGATGTTCAAAAAACAAACGGAATATTGCAGCATTACGCAGTCGTTTCCTGTCAAGTGCAGTGGCACCATCATGCTAATTTAATCATTTTAGAAGTAACGGTTTCTACTCCGCTCCATGTCTGCCAGTTTGTTTTCTCTGACGCAGTTTTGTATGATCACTTGGGCCAAGAGCATGCGCATTAGACAGTTTGACGTCACTTGATTGGCTGAGGAAGGGCGCTAGGACCAGAAATACGCTCGCTACAGTTTTCCATGCACATGTCAAATACAATGTCGCTGTGTGCAAAAAATAAAACCACGTCTGCCGAGCGAACTTGTCATGCGAGTAGCAAGTTGAATAAAGCCGTTTTCCAAATCGTTTTTTTTTGGGCGAATTTGCTTGTGCACACAAGTTTTAGCTTGTTAAAAAGTTGGATGGAAAAAGGGCTTGTGACTCTGTCTTGGAAATCAAGGGTGGCTGTGTCCCCCCTCTTTAAAGAGAAGCATGTTTGTCAGGGTACAAAAATGGCGCATCATATTTACCCACGTGTTGGTCCATCTCTTTAAGCTGCATTTCAGTCATTTTCCCCCAGCACATAAGTCTTGCACAATTAGATCAGTGCACATGAGCTCCCCTCCCTCCTGCACCATCGTTGAAATGTGAGAGTGCACCAATGCAAAGCAGCTTCAACACGCCCGCAGCTTTAGGATCTGACAGGCATCCGATATTACCATGACTAATGTAATCAATGAGAGTATTGAGCAGCCCGTGACATGCGACACCCGTTGTTTGCCTGTTTGTTTGTGTATTGATTAACCTGCTTCTCCAAGGTTAGTGACTCACAACACAGAACCGTGAAGCAGTTCCATTACAGTGCCTGGCCTGATCACGGGACTCCGAGGAAACCACTGAGCCTGCTCTGCCTGATCAGACAAGCAAACAGCTGGCTCTCTGCCGGGCCCATGATCGTCCATTGCAGGTATGCATGCATTCACACTGAGAACAGTCAATCCAGACTAATGAAAACAATTCCTGAGAATGGTCTGCTGTTCAGGACATTTTTATAAAAGAATGCTTGTACCTTTACAAAAAACAAGCTCATGGCTTCCACAACAGCAGATGTCCTTTTCATTGTGAAATCTTTGAAATCAAGCAAAGGCCATTCGTGGAAGTAAAAATAACTAAAGCATTATCGTAATATGGTATCTTATTCAGACTCCAGTAGTTAGAGTGGTGGTATTTAAATCCACCATTATAAAGGTTTAGATAATTAAAATAGAGCAGACAGAGAGTGGGGAGCTGCAGCATGAGCAATTTTGAAAGTTAATATTAGTGTCTTAAAATAATCCCTTTCAAATGTAAATGCCTTTACGCAAACTAAGATCTTTCACAGGATGACAGCCACATACTAAACACCAGCACAGTCTCTTTATTTCAAGGGCTGGAGAAGGAGCTGAAATCCCGTTTGATGTGTCAATTAGTCTGCTACCATTAGACAGCTATAGTTTAAATTTCCCGACATCTAAAATTAGATGTCTACCTTTTTGTACCCACATTATTTAATGATTTAAAATAAACTCTGCAGGGATTGCTTACCGTTTTTTTTAATTTTTTTTTCAAATTTAGCATAAGTTTTGCTAAACATAATTATTTGTTGCTATTTTTTTTGTTCATTGGTTTGCATGACATTCCATGGCTACCATAATCCCTGGCTCTCAATCCAGACAATGATGTCTGGGATAGGGAGGGGTAGGAGGAGGGAGCAGGATTGCAGATCTGTATATGGAAGGGTGCAATGATCCTTTACTAACTGCTTACTTTAGATTCAAAGTAATTGTAGCTGACAAAATCATTCTGTTGCACTCCATTCGCTACAGATGCTTCAGATGTGCAGTTTCGAAAGAAACACATGTTACAGCACACATGTATTTTCATTTTGAAACGTGAGATCTGGTACTACTTTAGGTTAAAGGAAGCTCTCAGTTTATATGCCTTATTCTTGGGTTATCTGTTTGCACTTGTACACCCTGGGTCATTTCACCTCAGCAGAGTTTTCTTGGTTAAAGCATGTGACAATAGCATGTCAGACAATAGCAGCTGATTGGTTATTGATAGGAAAGAAGCCAGTGAAGGGGTGGGGACAGTTTCACTATCCAGGTGAAATGTTTGATATGTTCCTTTCATAACTGCACATTTCAGACCTATAAAATGAATAGATGTGCCTGGCGGTGACATTTTATGGAACTATTCTGTTAGCTACAGTTACTTTAAGTAAAGTTGATAGTTGTCTATTTTATTATTATTATTATTTTTATTATTTTTATTGCATTTATACAAAGCTTTGTATACAAAAATATCACAAAGTCCCATATGCTGGGTTAACTAGCTCTGAATAATAGATGAACCTGACTCTGTGTGTGTTATAGAATGGAATAGAGGAATTAGGCTGTGGATGTGACTACTAATTCAGACATTTTTATTAAAAACAAAAGTTCAACCGCAGAAACTTGGCGCCAGTAACGTTAAATGGATTCAATGTCTTTTACCTTGTTCGGATTGTAGCGATTTCATTTCTTGTATTTTTATTTCTGAAATATGTCAGTAATATTGTCTTAAAGGTACCAGTGTGTGCTTTTGTTTTGTTTTGCTTTCTGAACATTGGAATTAGCTATGCACAGAATGACATCTGTACACAGGATAAAATGCACTGGAATGTTTGCAAATACTTCACTGTGATTGGTTGATTTATGATATGTGATTTATAATACTTCTTTCTGTCCTGGATTAACATCAAACAAGCATTTGTCCTGCCCTGATTGAAATATTATATCTATAGCACATAGGAAGCACTGGCAGTAAAGAGGAAATACAAACACGAAACAGGAAATCTGAAATCGGAAATCTGAGATTTGTGTTCTTCCTTAAAACAAATGTCAAATCAGCAAAACAAATTCATCACAGTCCAAAAGTTAATGTTCAGGAATATGCAAGCCAAGCAGAATAAATCAGTGTAGATTTGTATATATCCCTTTATGTAAATCATGCTTTCAGTAATATATTTTAGAGCTGTTCACTTCAAGGCTTGCTTACTAGAAGTACAAAGTAATTTCTTAATTGGCAGGTGTAACACTGGCAGCTCTGTGATCAAACACAAGTTTATGAGTGGTAAATGAATCTGAAAGTTTATCACAGTGGTACCGTCCCTTTATCCAGTGGAAGGTTTGAAGGTGATTGCACAGGGTCAAGCAGCAGACTCCATCCATCAGTGGTGCTTCATCAACAAGCCCAAGTGACATGTGTAGCACGGTAATGCTTTGCCATGTATTAAAGTGCAGGGATTGGACGCACTGGTGCTTTCATTGCGATAGACCAGCTGCTGCACGCGGCAGAGGCAGTCGGACGAGTGGATGTGTTTCAGTGCATTTACAACATGAGGAAGCAGAGGAAAAATATGGTCCAGACAGAGGTGAGGTCAGGCTCCCTCTGACAAATGGCTGTGATGTGTTGAATATATCAGCCTATCTGTCGGCTCAGCTGACAGCTGTCTCTATTAGCTCAACTGTTAAGATGGACTTGAATTGGTGTTTATTTCTTTATGCCCTGAATTGGTGTTCATTGTTTATGCTCTAACTCTTTCATTTGTTACAGTGGCACTTTTGACTCGCATCTACAGTCAGCTCTCACATATCCGACCCTATAAAATGTTGACTTCAGTGAAGGTTAAACGCGTGTGATGCATATCTGATTATTTCATTTTGGCCTGTTCTAACCCCTTGTATCTTTTTTGTGTTCCATGCAAAACGGAAAATATCAAAAATACATATCTGAAAGGACTGGGTTTTAAACTAAGTAGGCTTCCATTTAGATGTACTGTATTAGTTTTGTTGGTACAGTACTATATTTAACAGAAGTAGTATTTTAATTCAGAACGATATGATTCTGAAAATATCACTTGCCAAACTAAAGCAATGACATGTTAACTATAATACAGTACATACTTTTAAATCCAGTAGGTAGCGGTATGTAAAATTTCCCATTAACAACCTAACAGCAAAATGAAATCTAAATGTTATCCATGCACAGAACTGCGTAAAATGTAAAAGGCAGTGCAATTTAGCAAAACCAAAAGATTAATAAAAACAACAAAAAGTTTCCAGAATTAAAACAGTATCCAAAGTCAGCACTGAAAATTGCAGAATATAGTGCACGATAAGGCCCTAATGTCACAGTTCACTTGTAAATGAAAATGCACAAAAGCAACACAAGATCACAGAATAAAAAAAAAAATACATCACAGTATCTAAAACTGTTTAATGACTAACTGTTACCCTAGATTGTCTCGTTCACTTTGTTTTGGCTGCATTTTCATCAGGTGAAACTGGAGGAAGTGCTGTGTAACTGCACAATATAAGACAGACTGATTTGGCATTAGAGAGAATTTAAAAAAAAAAATGCAGGCTGTGGTGGATATTCAGATAAATTGTAACATTGAAGAGATGGGCTTTGTATCAGAAAACTGGTGACAGAGTCTGAAATCACGTGTGACAGATAAGTGCATTCATTTGTTACATATTATTATTATTATTATTATTTATTTCTTAGCAGACGCCCTTATCCAGGGCGACTTACAATTGTTACAAGATATCACATTATTTTTTACATACAATTACCCATTTATACAGTTGGGTTTTTACTGGAGCAATCTAGGTAAAGTACCTTGCTCAAGGGTACAGCAGCAGTGTCCCCCACCGGGGATTGAACCCACAACCCTCCGGTCAAGAGTCCAGAGCCCTAACCACTACTCATATAATGGGGATTGATTTTATTCTTAATACAAGGGCGGTAAACGCGACTGACGTGTATCTGGGTAACGGATATCCGAGTGCTGACTGTAATATAAACATAATTATATTAATTATGTTTATGGAATCTTGTTCATATCTGCAAAAGTGTTTTTGCGTTAGCCTCGATCGTCCACAGGCCCAAATTCTATGAAGAGAAGACTAAAGCTTTACAAAGTCATGCATTGCCTGTTCTTATCACAGTTAATCCCGTCTCTCTAACCTCTGCTGTTTTCTTTTCTCTCCCTTAACTATTTCTGGGCTCTTCTCCCCTCCTTGCTTCCCCTCTGTCTTTTGTCTTTCTGCTCCACACCCTGTGCTCACTCCCTCACACTGTCTCTCCCCTCTCTCTCTAATCAGGAGCAGTACTTGTTTGTCTATGACGTGCTGCTGGAGGCGCTGCTCTGTGATGTCACAGAGGTCCCGGCTCAACAGGTTCATCGACGAATCAGGGAGCTTCAGGTGGTGAATCCCAGGACACGCATCACTGGTTACCAGAAGGAGTTACAGGTAAGGCCATATTGCATGCCAACTTGTGGCACTAATGCTGGTGTGACGACAGGGCAAAGGATGTTACCAAAATCAGTTCAAGTCTGACTGCGCTGTTTCTCGCCAACTTAGGACCCCGTAATCAGACGCTAACAAACTTTTTCCCTAGCGTTACCGCTGTCATCAAATTTGTACCCAGAGTGATATAAGAACATGTAGCGCATGCATTTATAAGAGACCGCGGAATTACTTTATAACCTGACATGAAGCGTCACACCAGTCATGTGTCGTTACATTTTTATAAGAGTAAACTGTTATTTCTCGTTGGTATTCATCGAACTCTTTATAGATTGATAGATGTTTTACCATAGTTTACCCTGGTTTGTTTTTTTAAATATGATTTACCATACCTCTCTGGCTTTACAGTGCTTGTCTGTGCTTTACCATACTTCCACTATGCTTTCTTACACTTGGCTATGCTTTTACAATGCTAAACATGTATAAGGGTTAGTTTACCATGGCTTGTTTTTTAAATATGTGTTACCATAATTCTCTGGGCTTTACAATGTTTTATGCTTTACCATGATTTCACTGTGCCTTATTACACTCTGCTGTGCTTATACTATGGTAAACTTTTATAGAACTGCTTTCTTACAATAAAATATCTCAATTCAAGGATTGCACTGACATCCTCTGGTTTTCCTGCAGGCTTTGAACAAACTATCCGAAGTTTTCCGGGTCAGACCACACAAGGAAGCCTTAAAGCCCACAAATCATTCAAAAAACAGGGATCCCTACATTTTACCAGGCAGGGATTACAAGGTTGCTGGGTGCAGACTGCTGTAACAGTGTCTTACCTGGCATTACTTCACTTTGGTTTTGTATCCTTCCTCGTTCTCATTTTGATATCACGGTTAAGCATAGTGAAAAGTGCATTTCAGTATGTATCTGTGTTTCTGCTTGAAATATTTGAACTGCTTAATAAAAAGGTGTGTCGTCCTCCCCCCCAGCGGATCATTTTCGCCCTGCTCTGATGTCCTTAACCAATGATGATGGGTCACCAGGCTACATCAATGCAGTTTTTGCAGATGTGAGTGTATGCCATATATCGTGAGAATTCACCCATGTAAACAGAGCATTATCACATAAGAGGTTTCAGCTTAGCTCTTTGGAGAAGCATCAGTCTCACTGATTTTAGTAACTTTTCAGTATCAATTTTAGCAGTCTCACTGAATATCACAAATCTCACTCGTTTGGATGATCTGATTTTGAATCATCCACGTCACAAAAACTAGCCACACAATTTAGGGCAGCTGACAGTGGGTATTGAGACTGAACCACTCTCACCTTTCATGAGCACCAAAATTCATCACGTGCAATGAAAACCTCTTAATAGAACCTTCATTTTGACTGCTTCAAACATATGAATAATAAAAAGCTGTATGTTATGTATTCAGAGAATAGCAAACTGACTTTTTTTTATCACAGTTGAGTCAATTGACTTCTCATATTATTCCAGTGCCATCAAGCCAACCATACAGTACCTGAGTGCTCAGTACTCAAGCTGTTGTTTCCAGTTGCTTGTCAGATTGTTTAGCTCTTGTGTCATGTGTCCAACAGGGCTTCACAAAGAAAGACAGCTTCATCATTACACAGTTTCCCCTAAAGGACACCGTCACGGATTTCTGGGCTCTGGTTTATGATTACAACTGCACATCTCTTATCATGATGAATAGACATGAAGATCTAGACGAGGTTTGTTTGATTGTTAGTCTTTAATGATATGGGCCATATTTTCAAAGCATTTACTCCTGTCTTTACTAACTCCTGTTTTTTTTTAAATAGGTAAAACACCTGTTAATTTTACAAAACTAGAACCAAGCAACTAAGTAATATATTTCAGGTTCTCTTCAGCACTCACACTCTTGTAACAGCTGTACCATGAGTTAATTAAAGAATGGGGGAAATACTTTGAAATTATGGCCCAGTGTCCTGGGCCTTGTTCTGTTGTAAGAAAATTCAGCTAGTGCTTTTGAACAGAGGTGTATGCTTTGCTTGCAAGACTTAAAAATATATATACTGTATAAATACCATAAACACCTACAGGACTCCTACCAGTGTGACACCTGATCGCATTTAAAGTCTTACATGACAGAGAATAACATTTCATCTATCTTTTTAGATGTCTATTTTACAACATAAGACATTCCAGGTTGGTTCCTTGGACACACTATGGACCTTAATGTGGGCTGAGGCCATGCACATAAGGAGGGGGCTTCTGTGATTGTTTATTGTAAATATGAGTGTTATGATTGTAGAAATAAATAATAGTGGGATTGGTTTTAATGGGGAACCTCACGCTCTGTGTGTAACAGCCTGCCTGCTGTGTTTAGTTGCGGGAACGAGAAGCATGTGTGTGTTTACCAGCTGCGAGTGGGAAAGGGTCCTGAGTATACAGATCAGTGCTGCTGTAAGCCATAGGGGTCAGAGTGCTGCTGCTGCCGCCGAAGCATCGGTCCGTCTGCGCTGCTGAATGACTGGGATCAGGAAACGTAGCTGAGGCTGGAGTTGGGTGAACTGCCCGAGGGACAGGGAGTTAGTTTCGGGATAGTAGATCCCACCCAGCAGACAGGTGTGGACGCGGGACCTCCATTTGCTAGCGGAGTAGTGCAAGCTGTTTTCACTGCACCTTTATTTTGATAGTTTTTTGTACAGCGTTTATTTTACCTTTTGTATACTGGCCGTACGTCCCACGTGAGCTACCATTGCTGGTAGAGTCATGTGGGATTCCTGTGAATGTAAATAACACTGCATGCCTGTGGGGCGTGTCAGTTCCAAACTTCTAGCTCCATCTCCTGTCAAACCAGCAGCGAAAACACATCTACGTCCTCCAGAGAATTAAATCAGGTCTCCTATCATCACCTGTAGCGAGACCCCTGTTACAGTGTAATAAAGGGGTCAATAATTGAATACTCGGTGTAGCAAGCTGTTCTCAAATTTTCAAGTGTTCTCTTCTTTAATTCTTCCACCACAAATTTGTAATCCAGTAGTCTTAGACAGGTTTGTCCGAACAGTCCTGTTTGATACACGGCAGGGATCTGCCTCCCCCTGTCTCGGTGTCTCTGCTTCTTTCACCACGGTCCTGGTATCTCAGGCTGTCACCACGTCTTCCCCGTGCAGCTGCTGCAGCTGAGGTTTACTTGGTGGTTTCCTTCAGTCAGGGAGCCGCATTATTGGGCTTTCGGAGTTTGAGAGCAATGTGCTGTTTTTGGGGCTGGGTTTAGTCTTTTACTGGTAGCGGTCTGTGGTGCACTCTCTGTATAAGGTAATGATTCAAGCCTTTGTAGGTACTGTCAGAGAGGCCTGTTTCATAATATTGTTTGACGGTTGGAAACTTTGCCTTTACTTTGAGAAGTTTCCTGACTGTTGCTGTCCTTTCTGTGACCTCTTGTACTTGCAGCAAACAAAGTCCTATGTGTTGTAACACTTGTATAAGAGTTTCATTACAGAGCCAGGTTGCCCATGCGTATTCCTACTTAATTAATTAGTCAGGTTGCCAATAACAAATCAGTCTACTGGGTGTACCCTGGTGTTCTCCGCCACTGTGCCGTGACATTTCGGTCAAGCTTCTTCGAGGTCTGCTTCACTGTGAACAAAAAAGGATCCTTGGCTGATTGTGAAAAGAATGTGCTGAGCACATGTGAGTGTCTAGTGATTTGTGCTTTTCACTCTCTTTCGTAAACCAGACTTTCCCATTGTTTTGGCCGAGGCTGGGAGACTGCACTCACGGACCTTTTTGTATCAGTATCTCTTCTGAGGAGCAGAAGGCTGGATTTACATCAAGAACGCTGATGCTCACTAACACCAAACAGGTAACTCTGCCCTCGTGCCATCTGCAAAGCTTCTAGTGGGCAAGAACAAGAGGAGTGTATCAGAACCCACGGGCATTTCTAAATATAATGCCCGTCCTGATGAGTTAAAAATACTGACACCAGCATAGACACGTACGTTAGTGGTTCACGTCCAGCCCTTGCCTTTCAAGTCAACCCAAAAGGCTGTGATGCCAGGCCATTACAATACTATGGTGTATTTGTATAGGGTGGTATACAGACCATTGTAGAAAAACAAATTATAAATGTCACAGCAACAGTGTGGAGACCTGGAGCCCATATGAACTGAGCCGGAGGAGAGATTGAGCAGCCCTGTCAGTTAAGAGAGGGCTACTTGGGTCTATGTAAAGGTTTTTAAATTGTGTAACAGTTAGAGCATGGTTGTGTTGCAGAATTGCTGACCCCTGCTGGTGAGAGAAGGTAATGAGATATAGGCTTTAGAACTGCTTGTTCACATGGACGTGGTCCTTTTGTACAGAGGTTAAGATGCTCGCTTGGAGACCACAACAGGTTTTTATACTGACTCTGTTATCATGAGTGCTGGGACAAACACTGGTTTTTCACATTCGAATATTCTTTACTTTTGAATTAGCTGGATTAGCTGGAAAACAAGTGTATAATTTGTACCATAGTTACAGTAAAAAAAAAATGACCTGGTACACCACCACATTGAGAGAAACCATCTTTCATAGCAGAATATGTGTTATTTATTTCAGTTGACGTTCATATATTGTTTTCCATATCTATTATATGAACAAATACGAGCATGGTTATTTTTGCCTCCTAATACTTTTCAAGCCATGTTGAATATTTGTCTTTCTTGTTTTTGTTTGTTCCCTTTAGAGAATGCACCATGAGCGACATATAAAAATGTTACAGCTGGACGACTGGCCAGTGACAGACCCTCTGCCCATGTCCCGAGACACAGTCATCCACATGTTAAGAGACACTGAAGACTGGCAGAGGAGGAACAATGGCGGGGCTACACTGGTCATGTGCCAGTAAGTCAAAAGCAAAACCAATCTTAAGCCTGTAACTGCCATGGTGACTTCAAATGTATTGTACAGATAAACCAGTTTGAAGGAAAAGGAATTAAGAACATAAGAACATAAGAAAGTTTACAAACGAGAGGAGGCCATTCAGCCCATCTTGCTCGTTTGGTTGTTAGTAGCTTATCTTATCTAGCTTATCTCATCAAGCAGCTTCTTGAATGGTGTCAGCTTCAACAACATTACTGGGGAGTTGGTTCCAGACCCTCACAATTCTCTGTGTAAAAAAGTGCCTCCTATTTTCTGTTCTGAATGCCCCTTTATCTAATCTCCATTTGTGGCCCCTGGTCCTTGTTTCTTTTTTCAGGTCAAAGAAGTCCCCTGGGTCAACATTGTCTATACCTTTTAGGATTTTGAATGTTTGAATCAGATCGCCGCGTAGTCTTCTTTGTTCAAGACTGAATAGATTCAATTCTTTTAGCCTGTCTGCATACGACATGCCTTTTAAACCCGGGATAATTCTGGTTGCTCTTCTTTGCACTCTTTCTAGAGCAGCAATATCCTTTTTGTAACGAGGTGACCAGAACTGAACACAATATTCTAGATGAGGTCTTACTAATGCATTGTAAAGTTTTAACATTACTTCCCTTGATTTAAATTCAACACTTCTCACAATATATTTGAGCATCTTGTTGGCCTTTTTTATAGCTTCCCCACATTGTCTAGATGAAGACATTTCTGAGTCAACATAAACTCCTAGGTCTTTTTCATAGTTCCCTTCTTCAATTTCAGTATCTCCCATATGATATTTATAATGCACATTTTTGTTTCCTGCATGCAATACTTTACACTTTTCTCTATTAAATTTCATTTGCCATGTGTCTGCCCAGTTCTGAATGCTGTCGAGATCATTTTGAATGACCTTTGCTGCTGCAACAGTGTTTGCCACTCCTCCTATTTTTGTGTGGTCTGCAAATTTAACGAGTTTGCTTACTATACCAGAATCTAAATCATTAATGTAGATTAGGAATAGCAGAGGACTTAATACTGGTCCCTGTGGTACTCCACTGGTTACGTCGCTCCATTTTGAGGTTTTTCCTCTAATTAGTACTTTCTGTTTTCTTCATGTTAACCACTCCCTAATCCATGTGCATGCATTTCCTTGAATCCCTGCTGCGTTCAGTTTGAGAATTAATCTTTTATGCAGGACTTTGTCAAAAGCTTTCTGGAAATCTAAATAAACCATGTCGTATGCTTTGCAATTATCCATTTTCAATGTTGCATCCTCAAAAAATTCAAAGCAGTCGGTGCAGAACTGTGTTACTGCCTTGAATCGTGCATCCTTACAGTTTTATGAATCGGCGAGGGAAGTTGATATTAAACCGACTCCAGGCAGTGATACACGGAACAGATTCGGAATGCCATTAGGTCCAATTGCGTCTCAAGCAGCCCTGCCATAGTCTGAGCAGCAACTGGAGATGAAGCACAGAGGTGTGTGTTGGAGGCTTCATTTCCCACTGCACAAGATCATCAGACATTTTCATAAGAGCCAGTTCAAACAGAGAGCCTTGCTGGGTGATTGGCAGGTCAGCAAAGAGCAGCAGAGCAGTGGGAAGCTCTGGCTCCACTATTATTATTATTATTGATATTGATAATAATGATAAACTTTACCGTTGCTGCTTCTCTGCAGGGACGGGGCCTCCAGGAGTGGGCTGTTTTGCGCTGCCAGTCAGATCCGTGAACAAATCAGAATGGAGGGAAAGGTGGACGTGTTGCAGGCGATGAAGACACTGCGCAGCAGCCGTCCAGAGCTCATCAGAGACATGGTAAGCGGAGTGTGAGTCATCACAGACCAAATGCGAAACAGCAACACAGCTGTAGGTTTATTTCCCAGATTCAGGGGGTTATGAAAGAAAAGGTGGGCCAAGTATGAGATTCACTTTCATTGCAAACACGTACAGAGTGTCCTCCTCATAATCGCAGACTGCATTCATCTGTACCCTCTGGAGTATATAAAGAGGCAGACAGCCCCTGATCATGCTGGTAAAGCAGAGCAGGAGAACATCACTGTGGCTGCCATGTTAGCTTCATAGTTTTGCTTGTCTCTTTCAATTATATTTCTCCAGGAAGGATTTAATGACATCTCCTTATTATGTTGGAAAGAAAAGAGGTGGATTTTAACAACACTTTATTTATCTTCACAAATCAATGCAAAACAGTTTTCAAAACATTGGCAAACAACAGATTTAGCAAAGAATAAGCCATCCATGGCTTCTGTTAATCAAGCACACTATTGTGCATATAGTTTAGGGATCTCACAGTCTAACTAGCTTGGCCCAACTCAGCTTGCACCATAATTACATGGAACAAAAGTCAAACCGGACCGAAGTTAAATCTAGGCACAGTGAAGTCAAACAGAACACATTGCACTGCATAATAAAAGCATAGAATGCACCTTTATGTTTTGAGCTTCGAGTCACTGACATTTAGACATGACTATTAACTAATACACTGCCTGCCACCCGGCAGATTGAGTCTCCCAGCGCCCCTTATATTACCGAGAGCGGTCCAACACGGGAAACTGAATGCAAATGACATTTCTGCACTTGTCAGGAATATACACATGGAGACAGGACACTTAGCTTACAGCGGTAGCATTTGGATAATGTAATCAATTAAAAATACAAACATTTCCACTCTGTACAGGAGCAGTACACGTTCTGTTACCAGATAGCAGTGAGGTGTGTGGACTGTCCGAGACTGACCGGAGCATGAAGGATCACGCAGTGAAGCCCCGCAACTGGTTAACTGGACTGGGTCTTTCTGTAAAGAACTCTGAAATCCGATGCCTTGCAGTGTGTACAGTGCAGTGTGATTCATAAAGAACACACCATATTAAAAATATATTCTTGTTTCAGGATTTAAAGCAGACAAACACATACAGTACAAGGGTATTTTCAGTTGATGTTAACGGTGGTGGATCTAAATGCTGTTAATGCTAAAGTAATTAATAAAGGGCTTTACGAATCAGACACCCATCGGCTCATAATAATTTCAAGTTTAAAAAGATGAAAAACTCAGGAATGCTGGTAGTATTTAGACTCATGAGGCTAGATTCTCAAAGAAATTATCTCTAAATTGCCATTAGCACAATTTTTTAATAAAGTAAAAACACACCCAATAAAGATATAAAACCTGAAAAAAGCAGCTCCAATATTTAAAAAAGGAGCTCTCAGGTTGTTTCCTATTCATTTTAGAATTGTATATGTTGTTTTTTCCTTTGAGACAAAAATTGTGCTGCTGAATATCAGGAGTAAATAGCGTTGAGAATGTAGCCCATTGTGTTGACGGCTTCAGCTTGGACTACCCTTATGAAGTTTACTATAGTATAAGCATAGCAAAGTGTAATAAAGCATAGTGAACGAATGGTAAAGCATAGCATTGTAAAGAATAGTGAGGTATGGTACAGCATATGAATAAATAGTATAACCATAGTGTAACCATGGCAAAAGCATGATAAGATTACAAAAAGTACTGTGGTAAACTTTTATAAGGGTACACTTTGCCCAAGACTGGCATATATCAGCACCTGCCCCTCATGACATTTTTCCTGAAACAAAAAAGACATGTCCTGTTAAAATGTTGTAATCATATAGATAAAGTCTTGCCTTCTGTGTCACTAACATTGTCTTGCCCTGCCTTACTAACATTATCACTGCACTCTCTGACAGAACATCTGTACAAGGCTAGCTCAAGGTTAATGTCAACCTTTACTAACACTATCACTGCACTCTCTGACAGAACAGCTGTACAAGGCTAGCTCAAGGTTATTATTTATTTCTTAGCAGACGCCCTTATCCAGGGCGACTTACAATTGTTACAATATATCACATTATACAGATATCACATTATTTTACATACAATTACCCATTTATACAGTTGGATTTTTACTGGAGCAATCTAGGTAAAGTACCTTGCTCAAGGGTACAACAGCAGTGTCCCCCACTGGGGATTGAACCCACGACCCTCCGGTCAACAGTCCAGAGCCCTAACCACTACTCCACACTGCTGCCCAGGTTAATGTCAACCCTTACTAACACTATCACTGCACTCTCTGACAGAACAGCTGTACAAGGCTAGCTCAAGGTTAATGTCAACCCTTACTAACACTATCACTGCACTCTCTGACAGAACAGCTGTACAAGGCTGGCTCAAGGTTAATGTCAACCCTTACTAACACTATTATCAATGCACTCTCTGACAGAACATCTGTACACGTACGTACCAGCACTAGAAATGAACTTGTCTATTGCCACATTCATTATTTAATGTGAGCGCCATCTTTAAGCAGCTTCAGGCTTCAGTATGCTGTTTAGCATTTTGAGATGTGATACATATTAAAAGATGATATTGTCATGGTTATTCTGAAGCGGCTAGTCTTTCCCGTAAGAATGGTTGGCATTAGTGTTAGATACCTGTTAATGAGTCCGCTTTGTCCATTGCGAAAAACAATTATTTCTCTATTTCTTCCAAAAGATACTTCACAGAAGATGAAAATGCATTAGTAACATGAAGTAACACTTTATTATGAGTAGCACAAATATTGAATTAATATGCAACCATGTGAAGTTTAGTTGCGTGTTAATAAATAGATATGCCATGCATGTGTGTATCTGTCATTTAAAAAAGAAGGACTGGCATGTAAAGCTACTAATACTCTATCCCCGCTATCATCATGATTTTGAAACGTATTTGTGAATGGCAAACGTGTGGTTTAAATACGCTTTATTTAGGTAGTGAGGATAACTTATAGACAGGACTTCTCATTTTCGGTTTTAGATCGTTAAAAAAGATAAAACACCCCGATACAAAAAAAATGAAATCGGTTATATCCAATAAACACCGTCAAAACACTGGACATGGGCACTCAATTCACTCAATTCACTGGACATGGGCACTCAATTCACTCAATTCACTGGACATGGGCACTCAATTCACTGGACATGGGCACTCATGTTGCCTAGACCCCTTTCCCTGTGAAAAAAAAGAAAACCTGCAAAAATACTTTGTGCGGTGCAGCTGGGCAATGAAATATGGGCTCAAATGGCAGCCTGATGATAGATACACACATGCATAGCATATCTATTGATTGTTTACTAACATGGAACTAAGCTTCAGCAAATGGTTAATTGCATATTAATTACATTTTTTATTTATGCCACTCAAAGTAAAGTATTACTATAACACGGTGTAACGGACGGTGCTGTGTGTGACGCAAATGGTTAACGGTGCTGTATTAACGGGTAACGGACGGTGCTGTTTTAACGGACGGTGCTGTGTGACGCACACGGGGTAACGGACGGTGCTGTGTGACGCACACGGTGTAACGGACGGCGCTGTGTGACGCACACGGTGTAACGGACGGTGCTGTGTGACGCACACGGTGTAACGGACGGCGCTGTGTGACGCACACGGTGTAACGGACGGTGGTGTAACGGACGGTGCTGTGTGACGACGGGTAACACGGTGGTGTAACGGACGGTGCTGTGTGACGACACACGGACGGCGTGTACACGGTGTAACGGACGGTGCTGTGTGACGCACACGGTGTAACGGACGGTGCACACTGTGTGACGCACACGGTGTAACGGACGGCGCTGTGTGACGCACACGGTGTAAACGACAGTGCTGTGTGATGCACACAGTGTAACGGACAGTGATGCACACGGTGTAACGGACAGTGCTGTGTGACGCACACGGTAACGGTGTAACGGACGGTGCTGTGTGACGCACACATTAACGGACAGTGTAACGGACGGTGCTGTGTGACGCACACGGTGTAACGGACGGTGCTGTGTGACGCACACGGTGTAACGGACGGTGCTGTGTGACGCACACGGTGTAACGGACGGTGCACACGGTGTAACGGACAGTGATGCACACGGTGTAACGGACGGTGCTGTGTGACGCACACGGTGTAACGGACGGTGCTGTGTGACGCACACGGGGTAACGGACGGTGCTGTGTGACGCACACGGGGTAACGGACGGCACGGGTGTAACGGACGGTACGGGTAACGGACGGTGCTGTGTGACGCACACGGTGTAACGGACGGTGCTGTGTGACGCACACGGTGTAACGGACGGTGCTGTGTGACGCACACGGTGTAACGGACGGTGCTGTGTGATAAACTGACATTATGGATTCTTCAAAACAGTAACCACCACCACATACAGGGACAGCCATGGCAACAGCGAAAACCATCTCTTCCATCAAAGCTAGGTTGTTTTTATAAGTAGTTCATTCCTCCAGCAGACCTGCCTCTATAATTTGCTGTACTGTACTTCTGAGACACTGTGGGTATTGATTCACCACTTGAAAACGCTGACACAAACAAAGACTCTAATTTCAGCTCTGTTTAAGTCAGGAACAAAGGGGCCGTCTCAGCATACAAGATAAAGCAAGCTAAGCTGTTTTATGATCTCCCCCGTCCCGGAAACAATAATAATCTATTGCTCTAGTTGTCACCATGCATAAGAGGTTACAGTACAAGCATCGTGGAGCAGGACTCTTCGTTTTCTTTTTAATCTCTTGTGGAACTGGCAGTGTTGTGTGATACACTGCAGTTACGGATTCTGTCCAGTTGATGAGGTTAAAAGCTCTATAACCACGAATGCAGACGAGCCTGGCTCTGTGCGGGGTCACCGGTTTGCACCCTGCCTTACACTTGCTTGAGGTTGTGGGACAGGGAAGAACAAATAAATGGAAGGGGACCCATTGTGTCTGCTGCAAGGCTGACATTACTGGTAATCTCTCTGCTTCATTGATTGCATGAAATAAACATGTAGCTTTTGCAGGGCAGAATTGATTTCAGCTGCCTATTTCTGAATGCATGCTTCAATCACATGCGGTTTTGTGTTGGCTCTGACAAGTTTTCTTTAGAACAATAATAAATTATGATTTTGTAAAGGTCACGGTACATTTGTATCCATTGTTATTAATACCATATTTCATTTCTTCCCACTGCTGCCTTGACAACTTTAATTTTGAGAAGTAAAATTCCTTCCTGACCTTTTTTGTAAAAAGAAAAATACTATTTCTCATATTTCTTATGAAAATCTACCTGGTGTGAATGAAGCTACTGTGTGTGTTCAATAATGCCAGCCCTTCTTTCACTCTAATGCAACATGCGTATGTCAGCATACTATATAGATATATGTAAGGGTCGATATTTCTACGATTGGAAATCCACACAAACATAATACCAGATTTCACTTTAAAGGAATTCTCAAACGAACCTGAGACATTTCTAATTCAATCATTGTCCAGTACTGTATGTACAGTAACCCATCTACACAACCTTCAAGCTGTGGCGTGTGTAGGCTCTGTTCCACCTGTGCAGGTACAGTAAGTAATGCAGGTGCTTAATATGAAACGCGTGTCTGACACTGAGACTCGTGAAAGACATTTTAAACACATTTTCATACTTTAAGATGTTTATGTTGGTAAAAACTAAAGTATATTCTCACACAATTCAAATAAACACTGTAGTTGAGTTAAAATATGTTTCAAAAGATGACTGTTTAAATCTTAAAACATTTGGGCTTACAGTGAAGTGGTGAAAAGAAACATTCAGATAAACACTTCAAGTTTATTTTTTGCACTACCATGTATCTTGAACATTATGGCTGTAATTTTGTACTCGCTGGTTTCAAGAGCTGGAACATTTAAGTGAACATTTAATTTGGCTTTTCCCCAAGAAATCCCTTATTAAAGTTTCCTTTAGTAAAAGCACAGCAAAGTGTAATAAAGCATAGTGACAGCATAGTAACGCATAGGTAAGCATTGTAAAGAATAGCGAGGTATGGTAAAGCATATTAATAAACATGGCAAATCATGGAACTATGGTAAATACCTAGTTCAGTCATGGGAAAAGCATGGCAGAAGTGCAATAATGGTGTGCAAAAATACTGTGGTAAACTCTTATAAAGGACCATGTAATGGCATAAGAAAAGATGCATTTAAAAAATAAATGATGTCTTCTCAAAGAGTTATCCCTATGCTTTTCCATGTACAGTTCCAGCAATGCATCTGAGTGCCTGCTTCAATTGCAAACCAGGTACATGCAGACTACAGTATGCTGTAGCTTTGAATGTTGCAGTTCTTTATGCTTCTGGCTGATGTGAATGTTTCAGAGAGGCCGGTGGCAATGTTGCAGTTCTTTATGCTTCTGGCTGACGTGAATGTTTCAGACAGGCCGATGGCAATGTTGCAGTTCTTTATGCTTCTGGCTGACGTGAATGTTTCAGACAGGCCGATGGCAATGTTGCAGTTCTTTATGCTTCTGGCTGACGTGAATGTTTCAGACAGGTCGATGGCAATGTTGCAGTTCTTTATGCTTCTGGCTGATGTGAATGTTTCATTTACTCACAGGTCCGATGGCAATGTTGCAGTTCTTTATTTTTCTGGCTGATGTGAATTGTTTCTGGGTTGAGATTAAAAAATAAACCGAGTTGAAGGATTGACAGATGATGCACTCACGTGAATGTTTGGACAGACAATAAAATGGGCAATGTTGCAGTTCTTTATGCTTAGCTGAATAAAGACAGGTCGAAAATGTTTTAGACAACAAAAATGGCAATGTTGCAGTTCTTTATGCTTCTGGCTGACGTGAATGTTTCAGACAGGTCATGGCAATGTTGCAGTTCTTTATGCTTCTGGCTGACGTGAATGTTTCAGACAGGTCGATGGCAATGTTGCAGTTCTTTATTTTGGCTCCAAATGTTGCAAGTTCTTTATGCTTCTGGCAGACGAGAATTAAAAACAAACCGATGGCAATGTTGCAGTTCTTTATGCTTCTGGCTGATGTGAATGTTTCAGAGAGGCCGATGGCAATGTTGCAGTTCTTTATGCTTCTGGCTGACGTGAATGTTTCAGACAGGTCGATGGCAATGTTGCAGTTCTTTATGCTTCTGGCTGACGTGAATGTTTCAGACAGGTCGATGGCAATGTTGCAGTTCTTTATGCTTCTGGCTGACGTGAATGTTTCAGACAGGTCGATGGCAATGTTGCAGTTCTTTATGCTTCTGGCTGACGTGAATGTTTCAGACAGGTCGATGGCAATGTTGCAGTTCTTTATGCTTCTGGCTGACGTGAATACTCAAACACTCGTAGTGCCGAAGTACTCACAAATATGATACATTTACTCACAAATCCTACATTCCAGTAGCACATAAAGAAAAATGAATAGCAACAAAAACATCTGATAGTATTTTATCTTGGCCAAAATGTTTTCCAGTCATCCATGTTGCTAGCCAAGCAACTCAGAAGCTTCTTTATTGTTTTCTCCAAACAATTCTGGGTTGAGATTAAAAAATAAACCGAGTTGAAGGACTGACAGATGATGCACTGGCAAGAGCAAATTGAACATGAGCCCTCTATTACTGTCTGACATGGACAGCACTATCTCTCACCGCTGAAGTATAAAATGGATAGAAAACTGTGCAGATTGGTTTTAGACTCTTGTGCATATACTGGTTTGCATCATACAGTTATTATCCCCCACTGGGAATGCATATCCTCGTTAATGGGAATAAAGTGAAGCCGCACGTACGCGTGTCACACTGTTCAGAGGTCAAACAGAGAACAAAGTTATGTCAACAAGAAAATGATTTACTACTGTAGGTTAAGCTTACCAGTTGAGGTGTATACAGTTACCACCACTGCAGTTGCATATGCAGTTACATAGTAATTACATTCTAAATGCTCAACCACAAGTACAAATACAAAGCAATTACAAAAAGATGCTAGCAAGCCAACATGGTGTAATTAAACGTGTTATTATATTCTACAATACAACCATGTGTATAATTACAGTGTAATTGCAATGTAGTTAGAGATGCTTAATGTACAGTAAGTGCTATCTTTGTTCCGTATCTGTCCAAATAGAGATGCACAAAATAAATGTTGCCACCTGTTAACTCTAAATCTATACTCATTTTTGCATACAGTATTCAGTTACAGTAGTTTGCTTTGTATCAATATATTTTAAATAATAAAACTTTGGTAACACTTTACATTGTGCCTCTAATTACAGTGCATTTACAAAGTAGATACTTTGTAAATACATGTGTACTTCCACGTAATTCCAATGTTATTATGCACAGTTACACTGCATTTAAAATACATGTGTAATTCCAATGTTATTATGCAGTTACACTGTATTTAAAATACACGTGTAATTACAGTGTTATTATGCATATTTACACTGGGCCCGTCAGAAAACAGACTTTCCTGGTAACCTGGGGTCCAACCGGACTGCAGCAATAAAACAACATATAACTAACAACTGGAGTGAATGAATGAAAATGGGTATATGATCACTTTATGTTGCTTTTCCTTTACTTCTAGCCATTGGTATAATGTGTTATTTATGCTATGCAAAATAGATAAGACGCCCAAAGCGCACAGCTGTCTCCTAGCAAGGCGCCCCTGTATTCTGCACGCTGTAGTTTATTCTAGTCATAAACCCCCATAACCTTAATGTACACATTAAGTACATTGTAACCATGCATATTATTATTATTATTATTATTATTATTATTATTATTATTATTTATTTATTTATTTATTTATTTCTTAGCAGACGCCCTTATCCAGGGCGACTTACAGTCGTAAACAAAAATACATTTCAAGAATCACAGTACAATAACATTGTAATTATGTGTAAGTGCACATGTATTTACTATGTAACTACTAAGTAAATACACAGTAATTAGAGACACTTAATGTGAAGTGTTACCCAAACCTCACATAAGATCCTGATCAAACAGTACATTTCCTATGAATCATTTATAATGCGTTGCTTAGGACTTTTATTTTCATTTACCATTTAAACAGTCTGAACAGCCTTGCTTCAAATACAATACTGTACTAACATGTTTACAATGCATACAGTATGTTAGATATTTACTATGCTGTACCGTGGTTAACACTTGGATTCAAGTATTTTATATAGTGCACCACATTGTTTCCACTAGGGTAGTATACAAGAGGTCCACTTTAGATATAAAACCCAATGCTTATTACACACAGGGGAACATTCGGGTCTGAAATGTACCTGGCTTGACTGTGCTTTACTGCACTGTTACCGTGATTTACATTGTGTAAGGGGTGTGTCTTGGCGCACGTTTCAGTGCCTCCTGTTCTGATCTGCAATGTTAAAGTCTCTGCTTGCTGGTGTTGGCATGGCTGGTACTGCAGAGGATCTGCTGGCAGCAGACCAGCTGGCTTTCTGATGTTAGGCTGCATCCTGAGAGCTGACCTTAAAGAGATGCCGAGGCATTGCTCTTCATTAGCATGAGCTGCCTGTAATCACAGTCTTTATTTTGCAATTTAATAGACACTGCAGACACGATGCATTTACAACTTCAGAGTCCTCCTTCCCTCCTGCAGTGACCTCTACGCAAATGACTGGGCTCCACAACCAACCATTTGCCTATCAGACAAGTACAGTACTAGGCTGGTGTAGCAATGTTTTCCTAACGCTTTGCCTCCAGTATACATGTAGGGTTACCTTTATTTTCTCACCTGTCATTTGCTTCAACAATATACTCAATATTTCCGAATAATTTTGCTGTAGATCTTTATTTTTTATATAGATCATCTATAGCAATTTCCAGTATTGGAAAACAAATGAAAGTAACAGCTCTGTTAATATATATTCACTAGTACAGGTGTAACATCAGAGACATTTTCAAAACGCTGTTGATTATACTGCATGCACACAGCAATTCCATGACAAATCAGGGCACCTATTGATCCTCTCCACACAGCACTGTCTCTGTTTTTTATCTCAAAACAGCACTGTCTCCGTTTTTCTTTGTGCTTCACAAGGCACATCTGTGCTTTACCTTGTTTTCAGTTTTTTATTACACTTCACTTTGCTATGGTTTTTCTATGGTAAGCTTTCTAAGGGTAGTCCTGCATCTCTTAAGGGTAGTCCTGCGTAGAGCATACCCCTTTCACATTGGTATGCTCTACCCGAATCGGAACCTACCCGGGTATGGACCCGGTGTCATGCGGGTCAGCTATGCGATTTCACACTGCTTTTGATAAAGCAGGTTGACCTGGGTGACAGACGCAAGTACACAATGCACGTATCAATGCCCCGGAAGCAGCTTGTTACAGACTCTTCCATCCAAGTTTGGTTAATGTCTCAAAGCTCAGCAGCAGAACTGCACTGATAAGCACTCAGGAAAGAGAGAGAAAACAACAAATCTGCAAACCTTGTGTTTTTTATTCTGAGAGCAGAAGAGGTCAAGTTCCCTGACAAAAGCTGATCGAATCAAACAATGGCTTTCAACACTCCATCACTACAGGGCAACATGACAGCCCGGAGCAGTGAGCGTCCAGCGTCCAGAATACAGGGAGAGTAGAAATAACCCCAGCAGTGCTTGTTGGATGTGTCCTTGATGACTTGAACATGATCTGAGGAGAGAAGGCTGAGAGCTCTATAATAGCGTCCTCCAATGAATTATTCATCAACTAATACCGATTACCCTGGCTGGCTCTTTTTATTGGAGTTCAGCGCTGGGTTCTGAAAACATTCTAATCTCCAGCTCTGATTTCTAGAAAAGGAAACGGAGACTTCAGTAACAGATTGAATGTGGCATTATAATAAAACATGCAGAAGAAATCAACCAATCACTGTTAAACATGCGTCAGCATGCCATATCCTGTATGCAGATGTCCTCCTGTGCACAGAACAAATTATAAAATTGAAACATGTTTTTACAGCAGCTCGTGAGTGCAGTCTTTGTGTGATTTATAATAAGTCAGGGTGCCCCGTATTGGAAGAGAAGTCATTTCATACAGTTTGAGCAGCTCAGCTTCTCAGTCCTCTTGTCCAAACTCCCGAATCTCATACAGTACATTGAATGGAAAGATAGTACATCATTACTTGTTTTAATAGGTAGCTGCCAGCATACCATCAATTTCCACTAAATTAACAATGTCTTTAAATAGCTAACACACAGAGAGCATTGTAAAAAGCATTCGGTAGGACTTGGTCTACTGGAGAAGCACAGCACTCTTGGGTCTAAAAATGCTCCCAAAGCACTCCGAGAGCACTAAGCAGAGTGGAAATCCACAATTATATTCCCAAACTGCCAGATTCATTAGCTGCAGGAATAGATCCTTAAGTGCATCAGGTAAATTTCACAGATACAGGGTATAACCACGGTAGAACTGGGGCTGGATGAAAAAGAAACATCAGCCATTATTAGCAAACACTTATTCACACTAGTGTAAGACATTTAGAAGTATTTTCCTTTTAGTAGCTTCAGCTTTGTAACACTGCATGTTAAGATGCTGCTTGCATGTGTGTAGACCCAAACTAATAGGGACTCAAGAGACAGTCAGAAACTAAAGGATTTATAGGGCTAGAATCACAAAGCTATTTTCTCCAAAACGTAAGTGTAACGGGTGTTCTGGTACTGCGTGGGTATCCGCTGAGAGACGAGAGACAGAGGGTTTGAAAGTGAAAACGCTGCTCAAGCATCCAGATTTTATTTACAGGCAGGCAGTTGCAGTGATTGGTTGCCGCCACTAGGGTACCAGCAATGTTATCCCTAGTGTGGAAGGACATATACATAGGTATACATAAGCCAAAACAGCTAAAAACAAAAGTTAGCCATCCAACGGCTCAGCGCTGCTCTCACTAAAAGGGAGGGCCCACTCCAGGAGCCATCTCCCTGCCACACTCTAAATAAACTGGGGTGGGATTTAAAATCCCCTAAACTAATCCCTACCCTGAGCACCCGGATCCTGTTAACACACACAGTGATCTCGAGTGGTTACTTTGCTTGCTCACCCCGGTTCGTTCACACAGTGGTGAGGCGCCCCAGCCAACTCACTGCCAGTTTACTGACAAAGAACAACAAAATGGAGAAGAACAAAGGGCTTTGCTTTCCAGACCCTTTTTAAAGGCAGGTGACCAGTGTTAATTGATCATCAATTATGCAATTAACACGTGGCCACCTGCTGCACATTCCTTTCAATTAGGCAGGGAGGGGAGGTTAACCTACCAGCCCTGCCATATGCAACACTTTCCAATTATACAAATTAAACACATATTTATTTAAAATAAAATCAAACCAAATTCCACCAAACCATATTTATAATTAAACAAAAAACGTATTTTACAGGGGCAGTCCTCAGCCCTGCCACTGTCAATAGCGCAATTGTTTTACTGAGTGGAAAAAAAAAACAATTAAACATCTAAAACAAATAAGAAACAGCTTTTTACTTCATCCAAGCCCCTGAATTAAAAGTCTTTGTTGTGTATTTCTGCTGTGGTAGCTTAACAGGGTGCGTTCCTCCTTTCTGAAAAGCCCAGCCTGAACTGTATTGTTTGTTTTGTGTTCGAGGTTTGTTTTGTTTGTCTGTTTTATTTCACTCTGTGAGAAAGTCTTTTTGTTTAACCCTTTTATTCATTTGTGTTATTTAAATAAACGGCGCCCCACGTCTTTTTGAACTGCAGTACTTCCCCGGTGTCAGTGTTTCCCTTCCTGCTTCTGACCTGACATCACCACTCGTCCATCCCTGTCACAGTGTTGTATAATGTTAATAAGTAGGTCAATAAATCAGCCCTGTGGGGAAAACCCAAACTGGATTAACAGAGTTAAAGAGCTGCAGAATGTAGGTCTGCCAGTGTTCAGATCTTTCAAACAGACCTTGGGGATTTTTTTATAATAGAAAATGTGATTGGGGAATAAAGGAGATTATACTACCTCCCCGTGGCCCCCACAATGATTCTCAACTTGGTGAAACGAGGCCTTCCATAAATGCCTAACCTGTTAGTACTGACCGGGGTTAGGACAGGTCTGGAAGTGCTTGTCCAGATGTGCGTGGTTCTTTTGTACAGCGGTTGAGATCTATACATCCATCTCAGTCTCTGCCTGGGCACTGAGCTACAGCGTTCTGCGTTAGGAACACACTCTACTTTTGTGTTGTTGTGGCAGGGCTGAGGCCATGCACTTGTACAGTAGATATAATGTCTGATATGTTTTGAATGTAAGTTTGAATCCATGTGCAGAATGTGGCCAGGTGCTCATTGATTGGTTGACTGATTGATTGATTGTTAATAGTATAAGAGGAACCAGTTCCTTTGTTCTGGGGCTGTGCTCTCCTGCACTGAGATATTATTATTATTATTATTATTATTATTATTATTATTATTATTATTATTATTAATAATGTATTTATTTATTTGGCAGATGGCTTGATCCAAGGCAACTTACAGGTGTTACAGTGCAAGCTTAATATTGAAATACAGTCTAGTTTACAGTAAGTGCAATAGTATGACTAAAACACAATATGAACTAGGATGCAACAAGTTTGGATTACAACAAGTTATTAATAGTGTAAGGATAGTGCATTAGGTGAGGATTCAGCCTTGACTTACCACAGCTGTATTTAAAGAAGACTTTCATACATGTAGTTGCATTAAAGTGAATAAGCAACAAAATGAGAGATAATCAGTACAAGGAAAGGGGACGCTGTAATAATGTTGCTAGTGCCAATAAATGGTTAAGAAGGCGGACCTGAAGGTGTTCCCCAGAGTTTGCTTTTGGGTTTGGGGGCACTGATCTGTCTGTCCACTTACTTCTCAATAGACAGACTCTGGGGTCAGCTAACATAACATTCTTTGTATTAATCCGTTTACTTTCCACTGCAGGATTGTGAGAATACAGCAACATCTGACACCTTTTCTTTTCATTGCTTTACTTTATCTGCATTTCAAGTGCAGTAAAAGTGCACTGCAGTGTGTTTACAGTAATCCAGACATCAGGGTATGTTTAAACAGCTCCTCGTTTATTTAGGGGTGCACGAGAACAGCAGGCTCTAATTACCCACAATAAGCCCAGGGTGCTAAACAGTACTTTATCCAGCCTATGTATTTGTACACTCTTATGTTTCAGCTGGTTTGGGGTTTTTTTCAGTTAGTGTCTCATTGCGCTCAAAAATCTCTGACCAGCAGAGGGCAACAGTGAGCTGAACCACAGCTGGGTAGAAAGCACTCCACTGCCTGTGAAAGCCATTGTATTTGTGCCATGCATTTCAACAAATTTTGCTACACCCACTCAATGTCGATTTAACTGCTAGATTAAAGTGATCATTCATCTCTGTCGACTACACTTGCTTCAATGCTTTACAATGGGTGGGTAAAGTCATACTATCACAAGATTGTGTGCCATCTAATTTTGAGGTTCCATGTTTGTGCTGTGTATCTCTAATGATGACAGCTCCTTCTATCCCATGAAGATCGTGCTGTGTGTCTATATGACAACTCCTTCTATCCCATGAAGATCGTGCTGTGTATCTCTAATGATGACAGCTCCTTCTATCCCATGAAGATCGTGCTGTGTATCTCTAATGATGACAGCTCCTTCTATCCCATGAAGATCGTGCTGTGTATCTCTAATGATGACAGCTCCTTCTATCCCATGAAGATCGTGCTGTGTATCTCTAATGATGACAGCTCCTTCTATCCCATGAAGATCGTGCTGTGTGTCTATATGACAACTCCTTCTATCCCAATCTCTAATGATGACAGCTCCTTCTATCCCATGAAGATCGTGCTGTGTATCTCTAATGATGACAAGCTCCTTCTATCCCATGAAGATCTCTAATGATGACAGCTCCTTCTATCCCATGAAGCTGTGTATCTCTAATGATGACAGCTCCTTCTATCCCATGAAGATCGTGTGTGTGTATGATGACTCTCTATCCCATGAAGATGCTGTGTATCCTTGATGATCCCATGAAGATCGTGCTAATGATGACAGCTCCTTCTATCCCATGAAGAATGACTAAAGATGACATGATGAAGATCGTCCTTCTAATGATCCCTATCCCATGAAGATCGTGCTGTGTGTCTTCTAATGATCTAATGATGACAGCTCCTTCTATCCCATGAAGATCGTGCTGTGTATCTCTAATGATGACAGCTCCTTCTATCCCATGAAGATCGTGCTGTGTGTTTCTAAAGATGACAGCTCCTTCTATCCCATGAAGATATGACAGCTCCTTCTATCCCATGAAGATCGTGCTGTGTGTATCTCTAATGATGACAGCTCCTTCTATCCGCTGTGTATCTCTAATGATGACAGCTCCTTCTATCCCATGAAGATCGTGCTGTGTATCTCTAATGATGACAGCTCCTTCTATCCCATGAAGATCGTGCTGTGTATCTCTAATGATGACAGCTCCTTCTATCCCATGAAGATCGTGCTGTGTATCTCTAATGATGACAGCTCCTTCTATCCCATGAAGATGCTGTGTATCTCTAATGATGACAGCTCCTTCTATCCCATGAAGATGTATCTCTAATGATGACAGCTCCTTCTATCCCTTCTATCCCTTGAAGATGAAGATGCTGTGTATCTCTAATGATGACAGCTCCTTCTATCCCATGAAGATCGTGCTGTGTGTTTCTAAAGATGACAGCTCCTTCTATCCCATGAAGATCGTGCTGTGTGTTTCTAATGACAGCTCCTTCTATCCCATGAAGATCGTGCTGTGTATCTCTAATGATGACAGCTTCTTCTATTGATGACAACTCCTTCTATCCCATGAAGATCGTGCTGTGTATCTCTAATGATGACAGCTCCTTCTATCCCATGAAGATCGTGCTGTGTATCTCTAATGATGACAGCTCCTTCTATCCCATGAAGATCGTGCTGTGTATCTCTAATGATGACAGCTCCTTCTATCCCATGAAGATCGTATCTCTAATGTGTATCTATCTAATGATGACAGACTCCTTCTATCCCATGAAGATCGTGCTGTGTATCTCTAATGATGACAGCTCCTTCTATCCCATGAAGATCTGTGTATTCTAATGATCTATCCCATGAAGATCGTGCTGTGTATCTCTAATGATGACAGCTCCTTCTATCCCATGAAGATCGTGCTGTGTGTTTCTAAAGATGACAGCTCCTTCTATCCCATGAAGATCGTGCTGTGTGTTTCTAATGACAGCTCCTTCTATCCCATGAAATGATGACAGCTCCTTCTATCCCATGAAGATCGTGCTGTGTCTCTAATGATGACAGCTCCTTCTATCCCATGAAGATGACTCTAAAGATGACAGCTCCTTCTATCCCATGAAGATCATGCTGTGTGTTTCTAAAGATGACAGCTCCTTCTATCCCATGAAGATCGTTCTGTGTGTCTCTAATGATGACAGCTCCTTCTCTCCCATGAAGATCCCATGAAGATCCCATGAAGATGTGCTGTGTGTCTATATGATGACAGCTCCTTCTATCCCATGAATCCCATGAAGATCCCATGAAGATCGTGCTGTGTGTCTATGATGACAGCTCCTTCTATCCCATGAAGATTGTGCTGTGTGTCTAATGTGACTCCTTCTATCCCTATGTATCTCTAATGATGACAGCTCCTTCTATCCCATGAAGATCGTGCTGTGTATCTCTAATGATGACAGCTCCTTCTATCCCATGAAGATTGTGCTGTGTATCTCTAATGATGACAGCTCCTTCTATCCCATGAAGATCGTGCTGTGTGTCTCTAATGATGACAGCTCCTTCTATCCCATGAAGATCATGCGGTGTGTCTATGACAACTCCTTCTATCCCATGAAGATTGTACTGTGTGTCTATATGACAGCTCCTTCTCTCCCATGAAGATCGTGCTGTGTCTCTAAATATGACAGCTCCTTCTATCCCATGAAGATTGTGCTGTATGTCTCTAAAGATGACAAATTCATCAAAGCAGGCCTGGTATGTATTCATCCAATTGAGTTGCAGGTCCGACATTAGATTTAAAAACAAAACAGAAGAAAATTATAATTTTATTATAAATTAAAATAACACATTTAAAAAACTGTAAGCTCTAAAAGCTATCCCATGAAGAGGACATGACTAATTGACCTTCCCTATCCCATGAAAACCCTGTATCTCTACTTGACAGAGAGGGTAAGTTGGGGTGGCCTTTCACATTTGTTTTATCAGGCAGATAATTAGACTGCAGCAGATATGTTAAATGATGACACCACTTCTATGTACAGTCCCAAGGAGCCTACCTGTGGATTATAGCCATCAGTGTTGCCTGCCTAATAAGGACAGCCTTTGAGGAGCTCCTCAGAGAAAGGCCAATGCCTACTAATGAGACCTCTGTTCAATCTGCAAGCTATTATGTGGTCAAGGCGGCCCCTGTATCCAAGCAACCTTACAGCATATGTTTATGAACGATCAGCTCTCTATGAGAAATGTCTGTGTTTCTAATGATACCATATCCCATGAAGACTGCAGTGTACTCTAATGATGACAGCACTATCCCAGGAAAGTCCAGTGAAATGTATTTCACTTGTATCCCATGACACTGACTGCAGTTACAGCTCCACTATCCCAGGAAAGTCCAGTGAAATGTCTTTCTACTTGTATCCCATGAAGACACTGACTGCAGTTACAAAGCACTCCCAGGGAAAGTCCAGTGAAATGTCTTTGATGACACTGTATCCCATGAAGACACTGACTGCAGTTACAAAGCACTGCAGTGAAAGTCTAATGATGACAATGTCTATCCCATGAAGATCGTGTGTATCTCTAATGATGACAGCCTTCTTCAGTCTAATGATGACAGCTCCTTCTATCCCATGAAGATCCAGTGAAATGTCTTGATGACTGTCCTTCTAGACATGAAGACTGCAGTTACTAAATGACACTATGCATGAAGAAAGTCCAATGAAATGTCTTTCTACCCATGAAGACACTGACTAATGATGCAGTTATCCCATGAAGAAAGCACTGCTAAGGAAAGTCTATCCAGTGAAATGTCTTTGTATCTCTAATGATGACAGTATCCCATGAACACTGACTGCAGTTACAAAGCACTGAAGGGAAAGTCCAGTGAACTGTCTTTCTTACTGTACCATATGATGACTGCAGTCTATCCCATGAAGCACTGCAGGAAAGTCCAGTGAAATGTCTTTCTACTGTACCAGACCATGAAGACTGCAGTTACTAATGATGACAGCACTGCAGGGAAAGTCCAGTGAAATGTATCTAATGATTTCCTACTATCCCATGAAGACACTGACTGCAGTTACAAAGCACTGCAGGATGAAAGTCCAGTGAACTGTCTTTCTTACTGTACCATACACTGACTGCAGTTCTAATATGAAGCTCCTTCACTGCTGTGTGGAAAGTCCAGTGAAATGGCAGGACACATGACAGCGCTTCCATCCCTGAATGGCACATTACCTGCAGTTTAGGGTTATCCAGTTGAATGCCCTTATAGTGATATTGAAGACGTTTTGTTAATTCAATCCAAATGAATGGTGAGAGTTATTTGACAGGTGGATCCCTTACATTTAACTCACTAGACTTTCTATCCTAAGAACTACTACCTGTGATGGGAGGCTTCCCATGAAGGATCCCAATGATTCAGCATTAACTGAAAATGGCTGGGTAACCCATTCCATACCCTCAACACTGTGTTTCTAAAGATGACACCTATCCCCCTGTTCTAATGATGAAGTCTCCATGAAGAACGTCCTATCAGCTTGCAGTGAAGATTGATTCATTCTAGACCTCCACTTTCAACATGAAGATGAGATTCTATATTGATGCATTTCATTTTTGTAAAGTACACATAAATAAACCTTATAAACGTTTCCCATAAAAGTATCTCTAATGATGACAGCTCCTTCTAAAAGTTCATAGCAAAGTGACAACAATATATCCCATGAAGATTGTATGGCTATATGACAGCTCCTTCTCTCCCATGAAGATCATGAATTGTAAATATGACAGCTCCTTCTATCCCATGAAGATTGGTATGGCTAAAAACAAATTCATAAACTATGGTATGTAACCATGGGAAAGTTGCAGGTACCGACATGGGGATTTAAAAACCAAACCATTGAAAATTTATTTTATTATAAATTAAAATAACACATGGAAAAAACTGTAAGCAAAAGTACATAAATGACTTGCTTCCCAGGACAAACCAAGTAGATTGCAGAGAGGGTAAGTTGGGGTGGCCTTTCACATTTGTTTTATCAGGCAGATAATTAGACTGCAGCAGATATGTTAAATCTGCACCACTGTACAGTCCCAAGGAGCCTACCTGTGGATTATAGCCATCAGTGTTGCCTGCCTAATAAGGACAGCCTTTGAGGAGCTCCTCAGAGAAAGGCCAATGCCTACTAATGAGACCTCTGTTCAATCTGCAAGCTATTATGTGGTCAAGGCGGCCCCTGTATCCAAGCAACCTTACAGCATATGTTTATGAACGATCAGCTCTCTGAGAAATGTCTTTCTTACCATACCAGACACTGACTGCAGTTACAAAGCACTGCAGGGAAAGTCCAGTGAAATGTCTTTCTACTGTACCAGACACTGACTGCAGTTACAAAGCACTGCAGGGAAAGTCCAGTGAAATGTCTTTCTCCCAACCAGACACTGACTGCAGTTAGCAAAGCACTGCAGGGAAAGTCCAGTGAAATGTCAACCAGCAGACACTGACTGCAGCCAGCACAGCAGGAAAGTCCAGTGAAATGTCTTTCTACTGTACCATACACTGACTGCAGTTACAAAGCACTGCAGGGAAAGTCCAGTGAAATGTCTTTCTACTGTACCAGACACTGACTGCAGTTACAAAGCACTGCAGGGAAAGTCCAGTGAAATGTCTTTCTACCGTACCAGACACTGACTGCAGTTACAAAGCACTGCAGGGAAAGTCCAGTGAAATGCAGCCAGCAGAGCCAGACACTGACTGCAGAGCAAAGCACTGCAGGGAAAGTCCAGTGAACTGTCTTTCTTACTGTACCATACACTGACTGCAGTTACAAAGCACTGCAGGGAAAGTCCAGTGAAATGTCTTTCTACAGTACCAGACACTGACACAACAAAGCACTGCAGGGAAAGTCCAGTGAAATGTCTTTCTACCGTACCAGACACTGACTGCAGTTACAAAGCACTGCAGGGAAAGTCCAGTGAACTGTCTTTCTTACTGTACCATACACTGACTGCAGTTACAAAGCACTGCAGGGAAAGTCCAGTGAAATGGCAGGACACAGCAGCGCTCCAGCTGAATGGCACATTACCTGCAGTTTAGGGTTACAGTTGAATGCCCTTATAGTGATATTGCTGACGTTTTGTTAATTCAATCCAAATGAATGGTGAGAGTTATTTGAGGTGGACCCTTACATTTAACTCACTAGACTTTCTCTAAGAACTACTACCTGTGTGGGAGGCTTAAAGGATCCCAATGATTCAGCATTAACTAAATGGCTGGGTAACCCATTCCATACCCTCAACACTGTGTAAAGAAGTGACACCTACCCCCTGTTCTAAGTCTCCACTTAACGTCCTATCAGCTTGCAGTGATTGATTCATTCTAGCCTCCACTTTCAACTATGAGATTCTATATTTCTGCATTTCATTTTTGTAAAGTACACATAAATAAACCTTATAAACGTTTCCCATAGTAAAAGTATAGCAAAGTGACACAATATAGTGAAAGTATGGCAAAGCATAAGTAAGAATTGTATAGACCAACGAGGTATGGCAAACCAGGGTAAACTATGGTAGAACCATGGGAAAACTGCAAAATACTGTGGGGGAGAACCATACCATTGATTATTTATTTTATGCAATTATGTACACTGGAGCAAAGAGTGTTGTAAATCTTGCTGCTGCAGGACATGTCAAGTAGATTGCAAGAGAAAGCAGTCGGGGCAGCCAGTACAGCCAACGCAGCCAGCACAGCCAACGCAGCCAGCACAGCCAACGCAGCCAGCAGAGCCAACGCAGCCAGCACAGCCAACGCAGCCAGCAGAGCCAACGCAGCCAGCACAGCCAACGCAGCCAGCACAGCCAACGCAACCAGCAGAGCCAACGCAGCCAGCAGAGCAAACACAGCCAGCACAGCCAACGTAGCCAGCACAGCAAATGCAGCCAGCAGAGCCAACACAGCCAACGCAGCCAGCACAGCCAACGCAACCAGCAGAGCCAACGCAGCCAGCACAGCAAACGCAGCCAGCACAGCCAACGCAGCCAGCACAGCCAACGCAGCCAGCACAGCAAACGCAGCCAGCACAGCAAACGCAGCCAGCACAGCCAACGCAGCCAGCAGAGCCAACGCAGCCAGCACAGCCAGCACAGCAAACACAGCCAGCGCAGCCAACGCAGCCAACACAGCCAGCACAGCCAACACAGCCAGCACAGTCAGCACAGCCAACGCAGCCAGCGCAGCCAACGCAGCCAGCACAGCCAACGCAGCCAGCACAGCCAACACAGCCAGCAGAGCCAACACAGCCAGCAGAGCCAACGCAGCCAGCACAGCCAGCACAGCCAACACAGCCAGCACAGCCAACGCAGCCAGCACAGCAAACGCAACCAGCACAGCAAACGCAACCAGCAGAGCCAACGCAGCCAGCACAGCCAACGCAGCCAGCAGAGCAAACGCAGCCAGCAGAGCCAACGCAGCCAGCACAGCCAACGCAGCCAGCACAGCCAACGCAGCCAGCAGAGCCAACGCAGCCAGCAGAGCCAACGCAGCCAGCACAGCCAACGCAACCAGCAGAGCCAACGCAGCCAGCGCAGCAAATGCAGCCAGCAGAGCCAACGCAGCCAGCAGAGCCAACGCAGCCAGCACAGCCAACGCAACCAGCAGAGCCAACGCAGCCAGCAGAGCCAATGCAGCCAGCACAGCCAACGCAGCCAGCAGAGCCAACGCAGCCAGCACAGCAAATGCAACCAGTAGGCAGCAGTGTGGAGTAGTGGTTAGGGCTCTGGACTCTTGACCGGAGGGTTGTGGGTTCAATCCCCAGTGGGGGACACTGCTGTTGTACCCTTGAGCAAGGTACTTTACCTAGATTGCTCCAGTAAAAACCCAACTGTATAAATGGGTAATTGTATGTAAAAATAATGTAACAATTGTAAGTCGCCCTGGATAAGGGCGTCTGCTAAGAAATAAATAATAATAATAATAATAATAACCAGCAGAGCCAACGCAGCCAGCGCAGCAAATGCAGCCAGCAGAGCCAATGCAGCCAGCAGAGCCAACGCAGCCAGCACAGCAAACGCAGCCAGCAGAGCAAACGCAGCCAGCAGAGCAAATGCAGCGCTTGGGGAAGTAGGATAAGAAGATGGTTTTGATTGAAGATCTGAGGCTAAAGACATTAGATTCTCCAAGTAGGGGTAAGAATAAACACAGTTATATGCGAGTTGCCTAAGAAACAAGATTTATTGATGAGTATGCCAGTTCCAGTCACAGTTCAGCACACATTATAACATCACACCAAGAGGTTAACTGATTTTACATGCAAATTCATACAAATGAGAAAGTCTGCAGGCTGACATTTCAGCTTCAGACAAACGTGTTTTGTTTTTTTAAATATATATTTGCATAGAATGATAAGCAGACTAGCAAAGTCCTTCAGTTTGAAACGCTGCAAATAAGTGCAGTCTGAATTCCTCACTACAGTATATTCAGTACTTTACAGCTATCACAATGGTCCTGCTGCAAACTGCACGTATAATTAAGGCTGTAGAGGTTTAAAGGGCAAACTAAAATAAAAACACTAAACGCAATAGTATTATACAAAATGTTTAACTGGAAATGTCCTGTTTTCTGATGACCTTCCATTGGTTTTCAACATATACTGAGCATGAAAAGAAACTTATCACTTACATTTGAGCATCAAAAGAAACTTATCACTTATATTTGGATAAAATTCACTAGATGTGATCGAAAAAAGACAAACTCTGTTTTAGAGCAGGTGCAGTGACTTTTTATTGTGCTGATTAACAACTGACATCATGAAGATGCTGCACAGCACACTGCCTTGGTCCAGACTCCAACATGCCGATTGCACGAAGGCGCTGCTCTCTTGACAGACATGGCATATTGTTTTTTTCTGTGATTTTCTTTATTGCTTTTATTCAAGCTTGCAATTCAACAGCTGAAATCACTCCACATCCAGTGTCCAATCAACTGTCTCACTAATTAGGTGATTAAGTGCATATGCTTCAGTCATAGTCACTGAAGCATGTCATGGTCAAGGATGAATGATCGAGTGATTAAAAAGAAACCAAAAATATTTCATCAATGTCCATCATTTATATACCTTTTTTTTAAATAAATGTGTTATAATAGTGATCAGTTTCTTTTGATGCTCGGTATATATAGTATGTTGAAGCATTGCAAATGAGCTATAATGGAACCAATGGAAAGTTCCAAATCAATACAAATGTCAAACACAAAGATGACTCTGACTACTAAATCAAGTCTGCTTTTTCACATATTTGTTACAACCATAACCCTAAATTTCTCAACAGAAGCAATTACCCTCCTTTCAGGTATCACTCCATCATTATTTAATTGATAAGCTGCTCTAAAACCTGATGTGGAGCAGCCCTTGAGGACCGGAGTTGTGCACCCCTGGGTTAGTCTATTAAGCATACATTTACTGTCTTTCTTCGAATCAGACAAAGTACAAGGCATCAGGATGTGCTGCTAGAACTACAGTATTCTTCACATGAGTTGTACAAGCCAGCCCTGCCCACTGTGTCTTCATTAGAGATTCAATGAAGGAAGCCCTAATGGGGTTGCTCTCACTGATGCGTTTCCAGCTTCCATGGTGGTTTTATTCTTATTGTCTATGAAGATACCTGACGCTTCTGGGTGTTTTGATACTGAAGGCTGTTAAACCCACTGCTGCATAAATGTAATGCTTCCATTGTTGTCACCAGGTCACTTGCACAAGAAACAGAAGTGTTATGATTATACTTCACTGCTTACAATACTGAAGCAGACAGTAAGGATGCTCCATCAAGCAGCATGGCACAGCCACAGAGACATAACATATTTATTGCATTTATATAGCGCTTTTTATACAAAAGTATCACAAAGCACGGTATAGTACATAGCAGAAATAAAGAACAAACCACAATACATTTGTATAGCATGTCACACATACAACTGCCACAGTCAGACCATTTAAATAACAGTATATACATAATACAAAAGCAGCAATTTTAAAGTTACATTAAAACCCACTAAGAAAGCCATTTTATAAAAGTGCGTTTTTAGTCTTGAGTTGAAAATTGTAACGGTCCCAGCTTCCCTGACCAACGAAGGCAGATCATTCCATAATTTAGGAGCTCTACAAGAAAAAGCCCAACCTCCCGTGTTGCTTTTGTTGACCCTAGGAAAACCCAGCAGCCCCGCACTCTGAGATCACAGAATGCGGTTTGGAAGATACGGAGTCAGTAACTCCTATAAATAACTAGGTGCTAATCCATTCAGGGCCTTGTAAGTTAACAGCAGAATCTTAAAATCAATTCTATACTGCACAGGGAGCCAGTGTAAAGAGGTCAAAACAGGGGTAATATGTTCACTTTTCCTGGTTTTAGTCAGAATTCTAGCAGCAGTATTCTGAACAAGCTGCAAGCGGGATACCACACGTTTTGGGACACCAGAAAAAAGTGCATTACAGTAATGAATTCTAGATGAAACAAAGGCATGTATTAGTCTCTCAGCATAAAAAGATACTTTAGTAACTTCCTTAATATGAGTCTCAAATGATAGATCAGGACCAAAGATGACCCCCAAACTCTTAATTTCTAGATCTGTTTTGATGAGAGACTGCAAGGGTTGATCTAATGTAATCCCACATTTAATTGAAGTTGGTTCTGTGATCCCACTAGCATAACCTCTGTCACATCCAACGCTTAATGTCTGCAAGGCAAGTATTTAATAACACCCAGGCAGAAGAAATTCCTGGTTTATGGACAAATATAGCTAGGTATCATCAGCATAGCAATGGAAGTTCACTCCGTGTCTGTGGATAATGTCACCTAACGGTAGCATATATAATGAAAACAGCAAGGGACCTAGAATGGAGCCCTGTGGAACATCACAGACAACTTCCGATAATGCCGATTTTACCTCCCCAATTGAGATTAACTGAAACCTATCAGAAAGATAAGATTTGAGGCAGAATAGGACAAGGGCAGACAGTCCTACTGTGCTTTGAAGAAGATTCAGTAGGATGGAATGGTCTACAGTATCAAAGGCAGCACTTAGATCAAGAATTAATATTGATGGAAAGCCCGAGTCAGAGCTTATCAGCAGATCATTCACAACTCTGACAAGGGCCGTCTCAGTGCTATGTGCAGAACAAAAATCAGACTGAAACTTCTCGAATATATTATTATTTGTTTATTTAGCAGACGCCTTTATCCAAGGCGACTTACAAAGACTAGGGTGTGTGAACTATGCATCAGCTGCAGAGTCACTTACAATTACGTCTCACCCGAAAGACGGAGCACAAGGAGGTTAAGTGATTTGCTCAGGGTCACACAATGAGTCAGTGGCTGAGGTGGGATTTGAACCGGGGACCTCCTGGTTACAAGCCCGTTTCTTTAACCACTGGACCACACATGCGTTAAGGAATGGAAAGGAACATGCATTAGTAAGTGGAACGGGCAGTGTTGTGTGATGCACTGCTGTTATGGATTCTGTCCTGTCGGTGAGATGCGATTCAAGCCACTCCTGCAGACATGCCCAGCTCTTTTTAAAGTAGGTGGAAAGGAACATGCATTAGTAAGTGGAACGGGAAGTGTTGTGTGATGCACTGCTGTTATGGATTCTGTCCTGTCGGTGAGATGCGATTCAAGCCACTCCTGCAGACATGCCCAGCTCTTTTTAAAGTAGGTGGAAAGGAACATGCATTAGTAAGTGGAACGGGCAGTGTTGTGTGATGCACTGCTGTTATGGATTCTGTCCTGTCGGTGAGATGCGATTCAAGCCACTCCTGCAGACATGCCCAGCTCTTTTAAAGTAGGTGGAAAGGAACATGCATTAGTAAGTGGAACAGGCAGTGTTGTGTGATGCACTGCTGTTATGGATTCTGTCCTGTCGGTGAGATGCGATTCAAGCCACTCCTGCAGACATGCCCAGCTCTTTTTAAAGTAGGTGGAAAGGAACATGCATTAGTAAGTGGAACGGGCAGTGTTGTGTGATGCACTGCTGTTATGGATTCTGTCCTGTCGGTGAGATGCGATTCAAGCCACTCCTGCAGACATGCCCAGCTCTTTTTAAAGTAGGTGGAAAGGAACATGCATTAGTAAGTGGAACGGGCAGTGTTGTGTGATGCACTGCTGTTATGGATTCTGTCCTGTCGGTGAGATGCGATTCAAGCCACTCCTGCAGACATGCCCAGCTCTTTTTAAAGTAGGTGGAAAGGAACATGCATTAGTAAGTGGAACAGGCAGTGTTGTGTGATGCACTGCTGTTATGGATTCTGTCCTGTCGGTGAGATGCGATTCAAGCCACTCCTGCAGACATGCCCAGCTCTTTTTAAAGTAGGTGGAAAGGAACATGCATTAGTAAGTGGAACGGGCAGTGTTGTGTGATGCACTGCTGTTATGGATTCTGTCCTGTCGGTGAGATGCGATTCAAGCCACTCCTGCAGACATGCCCAGCTCTTTTTTAAAGTAGGTGGAAAGGAACATGCATTAGTAAGTGGAACGGGCAGTGTTGTGTGATGCACTGCTGTTATGGATTCTGTCCTGTCGGTGAGATGCGATTCAAGCCACTCCTGCAGACATGCCCAGCTCTTTTTAAAGTAGGTGTAAAGGAACATGCATTAGTAAGTGGAACGGGCAGTGTTGTGTGATGCACTGCTGTTATGGATTCTGTCCTGTCGGTGAGATGCGATTCAAGCCACTCCTGCAGACATGCCCAGCTCTTTTTAAAGTAGGTGGAAAGGAACATGCATTAGTAAGTGGAACGGGCAGTGTTGTGTGATGCACTGCTGTTATGGATTCTGTCCTGTCGGTGAGATGCGATTCAAGCCACTCCTGCAGACATGCCCAGCTCTTTTTTTTTTTTTTTTTAATTTAGTCATTGCCAATTAGTTTTTATTATTTTCTCCCCAATTTGAAATGCCCAATTATTTTTAGGCTCAGCTCACCGCTACCACCCCTGCGCTGACTCGGGAGGGGCGAAGATGAACACACGCTGTCCTCCGAAGCGTGTGCTGTCAGCCGTCCGCTTCTTTACACTCTGCAGACTCACCGTGCAGCCGCCTCAGAGCTACAGCGTCGGAGGACAACGCAGCTCTGGGCAGCTTACAGGCAAGCCCGCAGGCGCCCGGCCAGACTACAGGGGTCGCTGGTGGGCGGTGAGCCGAGGACACCCTGGCCGACCTAACCCTCCCTCCCCCCGGACGACGCTCGGCCAATTATGCGCCTCCCCCTGGGAGCTCCCATCCACGGTCGGCTGTGGAATAGCCTGGACTCGAACCGGCGACATCCAGGCTATAGAGCGCATCCTGCACTCTAGAGAGTGCTTTTACTGGATACACCACTCGGGAGCCCCCTTGCCCAGCTCTTTTTAAAGTAGGTGGAAAGGAACATGCATTAGTAAGTGGAACGGGCAGTGTTGTGTGATGCACTGCTGTTACGGATTCTGTCCCGTCGGTGAGATGCGATTCAAGTCACTCCTGCAGACATGCCCACCTCTTTTGCACAGTGGTTAAGATGCTTGTGGGGTGCGGGATTGCCGGTTCATGCCCAGCGTCCACCCTGTATATTGGTGCCGTGACCTGGATCTCATAGAAGCTGCAGCCGATCCCCAAGGTTAAAGGTGGGGGAAGAGTGTAACGGGCAGTGTTGTGTGATGCACGGTCATTGTTTTTTGCATACCCGGTTTCGTAAAGGCTCATGGCCAGTCTGTACCAGCGTTGTTTTACCTCTATTAATAAAGATTCCGAGGTACATGAAATGAGGCACCCCCAGGTCACAGAGCAAGGGTAGTTGCACTTCTAAAGCGTTACCTTAACAGGGCTTAATTTCTTCAGGCAGGGAGCAACACCCAGCAGCAGATATGTATCATTTGCTTTGATATCTCAAAATGCTAGGGGTTTATCTTTTAAAAGTCTCTTTGTAACTGCCTTCTGTACTATCCTCTCCATCACCAGTCCCTGACTCCTCAAGTCATTTCTCTGCTCTAATGAGCTCCTGTTCAGCTCCGATATTCAATCAGAGATCCTCCTGTGGCTGACTGATCCTTCCTGACTCCCTCTCTAAATGTGCTTACCACACCTGACATCCATCCCTGCACCTCAGCTGACTGCCCAGGAGCTGTGACTCTCTTGTGTTTCACAGATAAAGAAGCCTGACACCACCAGCCATACACACCTTTGATTTACAACTTCATTCGATGGCTTCAAAGCAGCAGCTACTATAAATTACTTGTGGAGGGTGAATACTGTATATTTATATGCATCAGGTAAGGTTTTGTTTTATAGGATCTAAGCTTGGCATAACAATCAGTATATTTATAACTGGTAATTGCTTAAATGATTCAAGCCCTACTTCGGCCATATTCTGGCCAATAGAATTCTGTTTGAAATGATACCCGATAATGTTTATTTTGCATGCTTAAGTAGGTTGCGTTACTTTCAGTTTTGAAAACACCTCTGTAGGTGCATCCTGAGACCTTGACATGGAGGTCACACACTGAAGAGCAGATAGCATCGCGTGCCATTTCAATTACATGGTGTTCTATTGTATGGGGTTCACAATCAGTCTCATCCAGTATTGAGTCATTATTATTTTTCTCTAAAATGTCTCTATCTTCCCCTGGATTTGAGCTTGTCTGGAGAATCAACCTTCCGTATGCCACTGGAATCATGTGACAATGTGACCTTTCAACTGCCAGACTCACCTACTCTACAAATATATAGACAAAGAGGGTAGGTGGGGCTGGTTGAAGGAGCTGACAGATCATATTGTCACAAGATTTGAATGGAATGAGGAAGGCAGGTCAGTCCTGGCACTTCAAACAGTAAGGGGAGTGTAAGAGATTCAAACAGTAAGGGGAGTGTAAGAGATTCAAACAGTAAGGAGAGTGTAAGAGATTCAAACAGTAAGGGGAGTGTAAGAGATTCAAACAGTAAGGAGAGTGTAAGAGATTCAAACAGTAAGGGGAGAGTAAGAGATTCAAACAGTAAGGGGAGAGTAAGAGATTCAAACAGTAAGGGGAGTGTAAGAGATTCAAACAGTAAGGGGAGTGTAAGAGATTCAAACAGTAAGTGGAGTGTAAGAGATTCAAACAGTAAGGGGAGTGTAAGAGATTCAAACAGTAAGGGGAGAGTAAGAGATTCAAACAGTAAGTGGAGTGTAAGAGATTCAAACAGTAAGGGGAGTGTAAGAGATTCAAACAGTAAGGGGAGTGTAAGAGATTCAAACAGTAAGGGGAGTGTAAGAGATTCAAACAGTAAGGGGAGTGTAAGAGATTCAAACAGTAAGGGGAGTGTAAGAAATTCAAACAGTAAGGGGAGTGTAAGAGATTCAAACAGTAAGTGGAGTGTAAGAGATTCAAACAGTAAGGGGAGAGTAAGAGATTCAAACAGTAAGGGGAGAGTAAGAGATTCAAACAGTAAGGGGAGTGTAAGAAATTCAAACAGTAAGGGGAGTGTAAGAGATTCAAACAGTAAGTGGAGTGTAAGAGATTCAAACAGTAAGGGGAGAGTAAGAAATTCAAACAGTAAGGGGAGTGTAAGAGATTCAAACAGTAAGTGGAGTGTAAGAGATTCAAACAGTAAGGGGAGAGTAAGAGATTCAAACAGTAAGGGGAGAGTAAGAGATTCAAACAGTAAGTGGAGTGTAAGAGATTCAAACGGTAAGGGGAGAGTAAGAGATTCAAACAGTAAGGGGAGTGTAAGAGATTCAAACTGTAAGGGGAGTGTAAGACATTCAAAATAGTATAGCTCCTCACTCAAGTTAGTTGCTTTTGAGTTGTTCCTCGTAAAACAATGCGTGCACCTCAAGACCAAGCTGCCAACAAACTCTGCTGGCTGATCGTGACTGCAACGGGCTCAGAACAGGGACATGCAGCTTGTATATACTGCACAATACATGTGTAGGGATGCAGTCTGCATAAAATACACTGATGCGTTATGTAAGGGAAACCTCAAAGTGTGCATGCTGGAACAGGCTTTTGTACTTAATCCTAGACTCCGACAGTATGACCGACAGCCACTTCTTATGTTGTGAAGAGAATGACCGTTCACTCCCATTGACATATTAAACTTAAAGCTATGTTATCAGTTTGTTATCTTAACCTACGATATTTTAATCCTGCTGCACATCTCCGAATTATGAAAGACTCACCTGCGGCGGAGGCTGGTCATGTCCGTGGCCTGTATGTTAATTTAACTTGCAAATTCCTACCAATATGTCGAGTATTCGTGATCCAAACGCCGTTTAAATAAAAACTAATTCTTCATCTGCAGATAAGTTAGTCAATAGATTTTTGTATTACATGAAATATATTACTACTAAGACAGTAGACGCACTTGCTCAGAAGCTTCTATGAACTGTTTGTTCACTTAGGAAAGGAGACCTCAGGCCAGTTTTCATTTCAATAAACAAAACAGAAAATTCACCAATCAGAAGCCGCTGTGGGATCACTCCTCAGCGAATAGAGTCAGTCCTGTCCAATCGGAAGACAGAGAGCGTAGAAAGGGCGGTTCTATAAGGGGTGGGTGGTGGTTCTGCTTTCTTCAGTACCACTATACGAATTTAATTTAGTGCTGAGCCAGCGCATTTCGGTTGGGTTGCGTAGCAGCGCATAAGGACCGGAGTATGTTCGTTGTGGATTAGCAACATACAATTTGCAGAGCCAGATCGCTTTCTGTATTTCACGTCTTTTAATTTTGGGTGAAACAGGATAGGATTATGGAAGAAAGACACTTGAAAATAAGTCAGTAAATAATAATAGAAATCCAGCAGTAATAAAAGAAAGATCTAAATGAATAAACCTTTTACTTATAAGAAAAAAATAGATTGAAAAGTAAAAAATAAAAATGTGGGATCAAAATGAACTTGTAACGTTTTGGACGGACTTTGTTTACTTTTGTTATAATTTGAACTAGCGCTGGCAAAGCAAAAATAAATAAAACAACTTGTACAACAACGGAAAAGAACATAAATACTGCAGTAGCCAACTTTCCAGCGTTAAATTATTCGTGAGTCATTCTGTGTAGGGCATTGGAAAATGAAGCTGGTGTCGATGGTGATCAGAACTTAAAAACAGCCTTTCTTATTAATGCGGATGAGGCAGCATTCAGCACAAGCCGACCCGGGAATTGCAAAGCCTGCTGCCTGCACTCTTTAAATCGCTTCAGTCTCATTACTCTCTCTCTCTCTCTCTTTATTTTCATGACGGAGTCAGATGGTACTCACACTAGGTGCTACAGTGGTATACGAAGACGAGTGAGCGCGCCTCCTGATTATCGTGAAAGAAAGACCACTAATTTAAAAGCAATCCGCGGAGATGCTGTAGTCTGCTGCTCTCAAGCATGCCTTGGATACATGGAAACGGTTCAACATCGGCGGACTGTGAACAATCTGAAGACGTGTTTGTTTGTTTGTTTTTTTGTGATGTGATACCATCAACCAAACTAAGCAGGTATGAAAGTCGCTTTCCACGTTTCAGTGTTATAATAAAAGCAATCTAGTAGAGATGTCCAGGTTTTGTGTGTACATTATGCAGCGGTGGCAGGTGTTTGTGACAGACGGTGGGGACGGGAGTCTTTAAGTCTTGTTTGCATTAGGACGGTAACAATATCTGCCACATTCTTTCACTTATGCCTGTTTTAGTGTTTTTGGTGGGAAGCAAATGTTACTGGCTCTAAGGCTGTTGCTTTCACTGATTCCAGCAGCTGCACAAAACAAATTCTCAATATAACTACCAACTTACCATTCTCTAAAGGTCAATACAAATTGCTATGCAATAGGAGTCTTATTGCCACCCCTGCTTCAGCGCTGATGTCTAGAACTGATGGTGCTGCCGGTTCTACTCACTCAAAAAACAAAATCAAAAACACCATTCATGGTTTTACATGCTTGGCACCCCACTTTACAGTATGGCTTATTCACATCTGGGAGTCATTTTGCAAATGAAACTGCATATCTGTCTGAGAGAGTTTGAGATATGTATAAAAACTCAACAGCAGAGCATAGAATAGGCTTGAAAGGGAACTTGCTTTATGCTTAACAGTTTATTTAACCATAAAAAGACAATGCTAGTTTAAGCATAGCATGTCTTAAATAGTATTGTCTTAAAGTATCTTTATGTATTCATTTGAAACCGGTTTGTAATCATTCTGAGTAGTTCTGGTGCTGCTCTTCAGTTGAAGTTGCCTGTCATATATTGGTAGACACTAGCACCATCTAGTGCACAACTAGTGTATTGCCAGCAAAACAAAAAGATACGATATAAAGACACTTTGGCTGATATAGCCTATGTTACATAGACCTGTTATTACCAGCCAGTTTTCAATGCAATACATCACATATCAGTATGACCCCTTTTTGCACATGTAAAAATGTAAGTTTGACAAACTGGAGAGACAGACACACTCTTCCATCTACCTCCAAATATGTATGCTAAGAATGTCCTTACCAAGTTATCAACTTCTCCGCCTGGATCTCCTGCCTGTCACTCAGCAGTGAATGCACGCACCCACAAGGCAGATGGCTACCCTGTCACAAGCATTAATACCCTGTATCTTTCTAAGTGCTGAATCTCAAAACAATAATAGTGTGAATATAGTAATTGTTACAGCTGTGTATAATGGTATTTAAAACAGGATTCATTTGTCTGACTTTTTACATATCCGCCCTTACTCTGGTCCCACTGCAGTCGGATACGCGACGGATTACTGTATTAATTTGTTGAACCACAGGCACTACAAAACACTTATCTCTGCCCCTCTGGGCCTTTGCACTACAATGTAAACAGAGCAAAGAACTGCACACGTTCAGGACAGTGCAGTATTTGCAGACCCGTTCAAAGTTCACCAAATATACAAATTAAAAAGAAGATGTAAAGCCAGCAATACATTATTCACAGGAAATGGCAGTTCAGTTAGGATTCTGTGTACAGTAGTTTCTTGCTTGTTTCAACCCTAACTGAAATTATAGTAGTTCAAAAACAAACAAACAAAAAAGATAGTCTTGAATTGTCAATTACAAAACCAGTTAAGCAATGAAGGAAGGTATTACCGGAAGGTGAAACATTTATCTGCATTCTGCTTGAATAATTGTTGCTGCACTACGCTGAAGGATTAGTATGTAATATACTGCTCCCTCCTGTACTGACTGAATCTGTAGAGGACAGGTGCCAAACTGTTGATACAACAAGGGTCATTAACAATGTAGTATAATAATTCAGCTATGAAACATGCACGTTAGCAATGAAAAGCATGTTCGTTCTGAATACAATGACACTGATGTGCGTTTATGGAGGATAACATGTCCCAGCAGTTATTTGCTGTATTCTTACTGGTATGCATGTCTCAATGTGAGGGAGACTGCAGTGCATGTATGTACATTGTTCTGGCTAGGTGCCCTGGCAGGTGGCAGACAGTGAGGGTGGAGATAGTACAACATTAGTCTATGTTGGTGCACACATTGGCTCAGAAGGAGCTGGAGCAGTATAACGATGTGTGAACCGCAGCGTAATATAACCTGATGAACCTGTCCTGTATGAGCAATCCTTTCGCTGTAACCAGGCTCTGGTTTCTAGAGCTGGGGAGGTAAGGAATGTTACACCTCTAGTTTACTGGTATAAAGGTATCGCTTTCTGCTTTCAAGACAGGTTTATGTATCGAACACTACTGAGAGAAACTCACTGTGCATGTTATATCTTAACAAACAAACAAGCAAACAAACTTAGAGAAATTGAGTACTACTTTTCATACAGTTCAAAAGCTCAGTTACAACTGCCAGCACCGGAAGTAGCTTATATGTGAATACAACTATTGTAACAGACGGTTCCTTGCAAAACAATGAAGATGATAAGGAGCCTGTATAATACAGCAGCAGCAGCAGTAATTCAGTCCCAGGCCTTGAATCAAGTCCACAGAGAGACTGTCCTTCTGTGTTGGGCAATGGCGCCCTTGTGCAATGGCATGTAGTGGAATCCGCATTTCCTGTAACTGAATGCTGATCTGTTTTCTTGCCTCTTGTTAGTAGAGCTGTACGATAATAAAAGTTCAATTATCAGTCATTGGCAAAAGATTGCCATGATAAATAAAATCACCGTAAATAGTATTATTTACATTATTTGAGCGTTATTCCCAGTAACTAGTTATTTTTCTGTCACATGCTTTTTTTTGTTGCTTTCTTTTCTTATTAAAATAAAGCCTTACTGCTTTGTTCTCCCACAATAAAAGAGGGGATGATGTTAAAGTAATTTTCCAATTGCCAGTTTAATTACTTGGCACGTATTTCGCCTCTTCTCTCCAGCATTTCTTTATGGGCAAACCAGCTGACCACTGGAAGAGAGAGGAACAAAACACAGCCTGTCTCGGTAGCAGGAACTAGCTAAAGACCTGAGATAATGTTGCCAAAGCTAATAAGAGGTAATAGAATTGATTCTCCTTTAATTATTCAGGTTTTTTATGTTAAGAGCTTTGTGATGACTGGTGTTTCATTGATTCAAGTCTTGTTATTGCTCTGCTCTCCCTATTGGAGCAGGTGTATTAATAATACCACGCTCGTTCTTTATCGAGTTCCCTTGTAAATTGAGACCCTTTCTGTCAGTGTTAACCTTTGTTTTGTTTTTTATTGAAAAACAGGGCCCCATTGTTTTTAAAGAATTGTTTCCCCATTTAGACTTAATGACTAAAGCTGCATGCAATTGATTGTATAATGATTAGTAATTAGTTTACAGGACAACCGTCTGAAAGGGAAATCTCAGCTTGGCACACTTAATCCTCTGTGAGACTGAAAGCAGCTCAACGTGATGGGAAAACGGTCACGAAAAAAGAAACTGGAGGGCCATGTTGAAAGCAGATCACCCATGGTGACACCATCAAAACCTGCTGGCAGCAAGTATCCAGGCGTTGTGTGTGTGTGTATGTGTGTGTGTGTTCTTGCAGGGATGGAAATAAAACTGTCATTACAAAGCAGTTTGATCCATTCCTGGTTTTACCTGAGTTTAATAAGACACACCTGGGCTTGTTACCTGTACACTGTGACTACTCACGCTTGTATTAACACCTTGAATGGGAGAAGCTGCTATGCAATAGGAGTCTTATTTCCTTCCCTGAGATGAATATCATTATAGTCAGCGTCTGAATATTCTTTAAAACTTCATACCCATTTTCCAGTATCCTTTCATTTGGAACGAGTTGGAAGGAAATGTATCACACAGCACTGAAATCCAGTAGAGCAGTCCGTCACAGTGGGTTGACAAACATGTTTGGTTCTGAATGCATTGCAAGCAGTTTTATTTGCACATACTGTTCACGCAATACTTATTACAATTTGCAGACCATAGCTTTACAAACAATTGCAACACAATGGATTTGGAATGGATAGCACATCATCCTCCTGGTATTAAAGTGCTACAGAACCCCCTGCAGTGTTTATAAGAAACCCATTACTTTACCTCCTGTAGCGTGATGTATCCCCTGTCCATATCGCACCAATGTTTTTTTCAACATATTCCTTATTTTGTTATTTTTTTATTCACACATCATAAGTAAATCAACTAGGGTATTACTTTTTTTCAACATTTACTTGGGAACATTCTCCAGGATAAAGTGAAGTTTTCTTCTAAACACCTCCATGTATCCAGGTCACGATCCCTCCTGCAACAGTGCGGGTGCTCTGATTGAAATGAGTGGCGTATTGTGGGAACAGAAAGCCAGCATTGCTGCAGGAGAGAGTGTCATCCGGATACACTGCAATCCTTCAAAGACCTTTTTTGTTTTCTCCTGGCGAATGCTCCCGAGTAAATGCAGAGGAATGTATTGGCCAGTCGATTTATGACCCATGATGTGTGTGAATAACAAATTCAAAGGAGTCGGCAGCGTGTTTCAAAATATAATGAAACACGGGACACTGCAGCGATAATGTAACACTTAATACAGTAGTATTATACTGCAATCGATATGCATCATTCAAACAGTGAATCATATTGTTTCAGTTGCCCATGTGGTACCATTGACCCTGTAGTGTAAAACCGTAGTAGTGCCTCTGCATTGTCTCTGGTTAGGGCAGCACTGACTCGCAGTGAGGCAAATCAATGTAGTTGAATTGACCTGGTTAGTCAGAGGATGAATAATGAGTCACCCTGAATAATGAGCAGGAATACAAAAGGTTGAGTGATTGAAGAAGAGACAGACAACCTGGACAAAGTGGTCAGGCAACAGATACGCTACTTCAGACATGTAACCACCTGGCCAACACTGCAGCACCACTCCGTCATGTTCACTTTTTATACTGAGGGATTTGTTGATTGGTGTCTGTTCTCCCATAGTTTCCCTTGTATATGTTTACCACTGTCAGTTTGCATGGTAATTTAACAGCTTTCCCATGGTTATACCATGCATTTACCATAGTTTACTGTAGTTTTCTATTTTTGTGTTCTTATGTTTTGCCATACTTTGCTTTCACTATACTATATTACACTGTGGGATATTTATGAGTAGCAACTACACTTGTAACTCAGCCAAAAGTGTAGATCTCACACTCAGAATGTGTGATTAGGCTTGGATCTTGAGATGAGGTTGGAAGTGAGTTGTGGTACTATTGTAACTTCAGAAATGCAAAGATTAAGGCACAGCTTTGATAGATGTAATAGGTCAATCTAATATAGAATGATTTACCCAGGATCTTGCTGTCACCTCCAATAGAAAGTTGGTTTCCGACTCTGTCAGAAGTCACCCGTAGTTGGGAGATTGAGGACCACAGTCCCCTTACAAGTGGGGGTAGCTAACAAAATAATTCCAAATATCTTACTTGTCAAGCACAGCACTTCCATTAGGTATCACATGTGCAGTTTTAAAAGGCACATGTTATTAATAAATGAAACCTAAGCTGTGAACTCTGTCACATGATGAGAGGCCTAACTTGAGGCGATCGTAGTTCCGGCTAGGAGTACCGCAGACACACACTGAATAGCTGTCCTTACAAAGGTACCACCAAACGTTCCTGTCAGGACACTGCACTCTGATTGGTTATCATATTATTGTTAATAAAACAATGGATAATCCTCTCCCAACACCGAAACCCTAAACCTATGGTCAGTATCCTATACTGCAGCCAGTACACATCTAAAGTAGTTCATGTTTGGCAGTGAATCTTTGGAAGCGTTTTTGTTACTTTAAAAAAAAGTGACCCGGGGTGGACTTCCTCAATTGTCCTAACAGGAACATTTCGTGGTACCTTTGTAGGCACCACCACTGAATACACAAAACACATACCTTCACCAACATTAATTCTCCACATCACCAACTATTTCACCACCCGTGATCATCTTATTTATACACCTGTGTCTGGAGCCTTAATTATTTAAACATTTAGTTTATTGAATTATCAGTAAATAAGTTTCTAAATCAGTCCTGCATATGTCATCCTGGCAGTTGTATTAGGCATCTTGTAACGTGGCTCTTCTGAAGCTTATGTTTTATATTGACCATTAGTCCACCGGGCGGGTATTATTCCAAAAAGATGGGTCTGAAAAGCAAAAGCAAGCCCAGCAGGAGACTGTTCTAAGTGCCTGACAACACAGTTCTTAAAATATGTCTTTGCTGTTTGGAAATGTGGTGCAGAGGGATTCCAGCAGCACATGCTAATGAAAACTCTTCCCTGCTGGAGTCTTGCTGGGTCTGTTATTGAAGGTGGAACCCAGCTAACAGTGTTTTGGAACAACCATGTTTTACAGAAGAGAATGGCCACAGCGCCATGCATTGCTCACAATTCCAGACCCTTACCAACATTTCCCAAAGTAAAAGCATAGCAAAATGTAAAAGAAAAAAGCATGGGGAAGCATAGTAAAGCCCAGAGGTATTAAAAACATGGCAACCCATGGTAAAGTAAGGTAAATGATAGTATAATCAGGGGAAAACTGCAAAAATATCATGCAAATTTACAGATTTGTTAGATTTGCAGCCAGAGTTGCCAAGCCTGAAAGGGGTTGCTGCTGGTAAGCCTGAAAACCGTTGCTCTGGGAAGGCAGTTTTAAGAAACCTGAAACGCTCTACTGAATTAAACACAATCTGCTTCAGGTGTGTGACTGGCGGTTCAGATTAATTGCATGTTTGAAGGTCAAGCCATGTATTTTCAGAGCATTCTAATGTTAAAAAAAGTTGCAGCCAATGGATGCCTGTAATTTGAGAGCCTGTTTGCTGAGGTTTACACTTGGTGTCTTGTTTATTAAATTTCTCAATATCTTGTCTGCCACACACACGGTATTACTGTCATGTGGACATCAACAGCCAGATTTAAATGTATACTTAGGGTGGTATATTACTTGTATTCATTACCCAATTACGTTGAGTGTACAGCATTTGTGTTTTTCAGTGAACCTACAGATTGCATTTTAGTGCTTGTTGAGGTCATTCAAGTACATTTACTGAGAGCTGTCCTTGTGCTTCAGTCATTGCCTCACCACTTGAAAAACTTGACCCTTAGTGGGGATTTCTCAGCAGGAAATGCTATTCAGGAGAATGAGCAAAGCTGAAACTGATGTCTGTGTCCCAGTATTCAGTAGATTGTGATTATATTCAGCCTTTGAAAGGAACACTATCCCTTTTAAAAGTTTACCACAATAAGTGTACCATAGTTTCCCTTCACCATCATAGTTAACCCTATTTTGCCATGTTGTTTGTGTCATATGCTTTGATCATACTTCTCTGAGCTTTACATTGCTTACTTCTGATTTACCTACAGCTTGCAGGAATGTCTGCAGTTAGGGTTACCAGCCAAGTTCATCTTCGTGTAATGGGTGAAGGAGACGATAATGAAAATAATAACAATGTTTTGTCTCTGTCGTCTTTCACAGCGGTGTGGGAATTATGCATTGTGACAGGACAGAAGCCCTGCTGCTGTGATTAATGTGTGTGGGAATGGAAGGTTGGCAGGGATGGGGTTAAATCTGTCCCTGCCAGCAATCACAGATGTGGCCACATGTATAAAAGGAGCCAGAAATCCTTTGTTTGTTGGAGGGAGTTTGGTGAGTTTGGACCTGTGTTTATATTGTCTGGAGTGAAGGTGAATGCCCAGCCTACAGGCACTGCTTGTATTGTTTTGTTTAACCTTTTCTTTTGGCCCTTGTGCCTGTTGTGTTTGTTCCTGTTTGTTTGTGTAACCGTGCGCATACCTGCTTGAACTGCAGCTTTCCTTGACTCTGAGTCTCATTCCTGACGCTGTCCTGCCACATGCTTCAACCGTAACTTTGAACACACACACATAATGAGTTTCGAAGGTTTCTGCTCCAATGCAAAACTTGCACCATTTTTTTCAAAGCTGTTTCGTTTTCAAAATACTAGAGAGAAAGGCGAGAAGGATAATTAATGGACTCTTAAGTACACCTGCATTGCTCCTAACAGTTGCAACTTGAAAGGGTTTTCTTTTTCTTTCAGAGAGAAAAAAAAAATCATGTACATTTTGCATTGGAGCCAAGAGCTTTGAAAATCATCCTCGCAGTCCCAAGATCTGCTAAAGAGAACCATTGTTAATGAAACTAGATCAGCATTTCAATGAGAATCCATTATCATATACAGTGCTCCCTCGCTATAACGTGGGTCTCGGGGGACACACAATATGAGCATTATAACTGAAGAGCGTTAAAAACGGGGGAGGGGGTGGGGGGCGCCGCGGGACACAGAACAAACACATCTGACTAAAATACAAAACAAAATAACTTCCTCTCCATAATGCACATATAGTGAAGCAAAAATGTAACTTTAAAAAATAACATTCCCACTTGTGGATCATTTTAATTATCTGTTTTAAACTATAAATAGCCTGACTAAACGGCGGTCAGGAGTTCAGTTCGAAGCGACAGACAAGCAAACCAAGTACGAGAAGGGTAGCGGGTCAGGCGAGGGGAAGAGGGAATGTGCTCGCCCCAGGTTCGGCTGCCGGAGCGGGACTGAAGCGTCTCGTCTCCCAGAGAAAGCTGCAGCTCCTCTCGCAGCAAAAAAGTAAATACATTAGGAAAGAGAATCACGTAATACGCCTAATGTTTTTTTTTAGTTATAAAACGTATGCTGAATAAGATGTCTGTGTTATAAAGTGCCAGCGCAACTTTTCTTCAGTTCAGATACTGTATCAAAATGGAAAGACAGAAACGGAAGTTAGACTGAAGTTGTTTACAGTTTGAACAACACCGGTACTGTATTTACTGTAGAAATATTGCATGAATCACTAGTATAGGGAATTGTGGGACATGCTGTAGGCACGCTATATCTGAGGTGCGTTATAATCAAGAGCCTTATAGCGAGGGAGCACTGTATATTGGAAATGCTTATCTAATTATCTTTTTAGTATTGCAGAATAAGCCATTGTGCATCAAATCCAAAAGGCAACATTTATCTCCCTGCCAACAGCAGTTACTGCCAGGGGTGGGGGCTGTGGTATTCCAAGGGATATACATTTCTTATGCATTTTTAAATTTAGAGGGAGCGAGAGAGAGAGGAAAAGATCATGAGCATCCAGCTACAGTAGTGCAAGACCTGAAGCACCCACTAAACAACTTAGAATATTCACAAACAGCTCCAGTGGAAGACACTAGAAGGGCCAAGGCCTACGCTGTGCTGTGCTTGTTGAAAGCAATAACATTGCGTGGCTAAAGGCAGTGAAACAACAAGGTGACTTTTAGACAGCATGTTCTGGCAACATCGAAATCAACTTGTAGGTGACATTTTGAATCAATGTTTTTTTTTTTTCTCAGGTGCGACACTCAAGACAAACAACCAAACCCCTGTCTTGTTATTTAAAGAGCTGGTTTTATGTCTGAAAACATTCATTCATTGTCTCTGCGATGGTTTTGAATCCTTTAAGATGCATGACTATTTTTTTCTTACATTTTAAAGCAGTAAGTATTTAATCATATTTCTAGAAAACACTATATTGGTTTGTAATAAAAGAAGGGCTGGTGGCACAATTAGCGGAGGATGGGTTTCCAAGGGAAAACAAGCTCCTGTTTAATTGAATCAGAAACTCATATTGAAACGTGCAGGTTGCAGGTACCGTCTTGTGCCCGGGGCGTTTTTAAAATGAAATTCAGACACTGGAGTTTATTTGCAGTGTTGCGGCGGGGAGAGGAACTCTGCAAACTCATCAGAAAGTAATTTCATTGTACTGGAACAGCATTATCTACTAGTTATATGGTCAGCTATTTGTTTATCTCTTTCCCTTGGCTGAACTTTGCGAATTTGTATTTCTCTTCCGGTGGTTTAAACACATTTAAACTCCATTTTGACCATGCTTTTCTCATGCATTTATTATGGCTAGCCATCATTGGCCATGTTCTTTTTTTACAGTGCTTTATGGTCCCTGTTTGCGTTCATACGTGTCTATGTTTTACCATGCTCACTATGGTACAGTGGAGTACTAAACAGAAGCTGGTTGAATCCTTTGACAAGCATTTTGTCTGAAGGCTAATTGGAAACGCTTGTGAAATGATTGCATTTTTTTCATTGTGTATGTCTTGTGATTGGAGTATTTTAGAAGCTCTAGATGGTTTATCATGTGTGACAGAACAGCCAACGGTCATGCAGAGAAACGGGAAGCTCATTGTTATTGTTTGCTGATACAAAATGAACAGGTTGCAGCCTTCATGCATATGAAGGAGAGGCAGCGCTGACAGATACAGACTCGACTATCTAGCTACAGCACTTCTGTCTAACGCTTTGGGACAACTGTCTCCGTGCTGAAAACAAAGTGTTCCTGCTGCCTACCTCCCTGCCCCAGCTTTCTGCAGCCTTGTTATACCTGTCTAATATGCACTATGACAATTGAGTGGCCAGTGGGTTAACCAATCATGGTATCACATTCTCACGTGGCTGGAATGGAGGGAACCAGGGACGCTTTTTCCATTCATGGATATGGGTTCAGGGATCCCTGCCAAACCATACCAAAAACAACCTGTCCTATCAGTGTAACACCATGCATGGTACACTGCAGTATTCTTCATGAAGTGACAAAATGGGGACACAAGTATATAAATGAATGTGTCTGTTTCCTTTGGTATCAGAAGTTTGCTCAGTTTTACACCTTCACTGGTACATTGTTTTTTTTATCTGTTTTATATTTTAGATTTTTATATATGGATTTTCATGGGAGGCTGAATCCCTGCTTGCCTGCAACAAAATATAGACAACACTGGGATAAACTCCAAGCCTCATGTCTGATCTGATTGGGTATCTCTGACACCCATCTGCTTCACTGCAGGGCTTCTTCACACAACAGCTCCTGCTGCTTCTCTAAGGGCTCATGGGATTGGAATTGAAATGATATGGGGACAAAACCTAACAAAACCAAAACCAGTGAGATCTATCTTTTTAAGTCCATGCTAAAACTGGTACTTGTGACTTTGAAGTGGCAGGCTGACATGTGCGTCTTAATTGGGTGTATCTTCAACCAGTCCGTTGGAGACCCAGGACACAGGTAACCTGCTCACTCTTATCTAAAAGCAGGAAGCAGGGACTATCCGTCAATTGGGATTATTTTATTAGGCAAATTTTGCATAATTAATGTTTAAGCTCTTTACAAATTATTTTTTTTTTTTTGCATGATTGAACATAATTTCACCAATAGAATGCACCAATGTAATAGAAAAACACAATACTAATAGACTATTAAGTCTGATCCAAGACTTCCTCAGTATTTCATTGCTGAAACTATAAAATGTATGAACAGATAAAGTGCAGCAGGGCTCAGTCCAAAACAGGCACAGTGCTGACATTTCAGTAGCTACCATGTTAATAAATGTACGAGTTTCGGCAATCAAAAAATGAGTATTAGTGTGTGTGTCCATTGAGACGTTTATGATGTGGGACTCCAGCACCTATTAAGGGCTATTCATTCGACTTGGATTTTTAAGAATGCAGTAATTCTGTGACATTAGAACTCAGTGCTGGCAAGCCAGGGTAGTCAATGTAGAGAACTAAGACCAAGTGTTGCCATTCCAGGAACACCAAGGTCAAAGCAGCCCCTGCTTGGAGGATGAGCCATTTGTACTGGCACCCACTGTCATTCCCCCATATGTTGTCCTTCACTGACAGCTCATCCAGGAGTCATTCCCTCTGAGATGTAAACTCAGCTTGACCCAGAAACCTGGGAGTTTGGCTCCTGTGCTTGCAGCCCTCAAAAGTTGCAGCTCACAAGACTTAATATATGTCTAGTAGCTATGCCACCACTGCACATCAAATTGGGCCTATGAAACAATTTGTCAGATCCTCTGCAGATGAATAAACTCAGCTTGATTGCAGAAACCTGGGAGTTCTTCCCTAATGTTCTGTCTGAGGCAAACAACTTCCAGTTCCAGCAGCCACAGATAAAAAATCCTGGAGGGCAATGAATTCACACAGAACATTATATACCACACAGCACAAGAGACCGTTACTGACTGATCAGGGACAGCAGGCATGTTGAATGAGACTTGACAATTTCTGTACAAAACTGAATGCAGGAGCTGGTTGAACTCTGTTTAAAGAAACAGTTGACGGTGTGGTTTCATAAATGGGCTGTAGGATGCCTGGTCCATATCCTTGATGCTCATCTTGATTTCAGGGGCCATATTGAGAACCCCTCCCCTCAGACAAATATGCGCTTGACCAGGATAACTGGACTTTCTGAACTGACAGATGACAGTGGATCAGATCATGATGGAGACAATTTGGCAGATGTTGGGGGCTGGTTGTTTTTTTTTTACTTTTGATTATTAAAATTCAAAAACAGTGCATGGTTTATGCAAAACTTTTTAATGATGAAGCATTTGAAATTACTGAATGGGACATGGCAATTTGGATTCAGTATGTGTTTTTTCAGTGAGTTTGATGTTGCATGCCTAAAAGACGACAAATGCCAGTGCTTTGCTCTTTTGAGTTAACTGATTAAATTTCAAAATATTTTTGTCCTGGTACACAAAAGTCCATAAGTTTGTGGGGAAAAATGAGCCATTTTCAAAATTATTTACAAATAAAACTTTTGAGCAGCAATTAAAAACGCCAGTCCTCTGTGTCAGACAAAAAAATTGCCTTAAATGAATGTTAGTTTAAGCTCCATTTTATTCACCCAGTCTGTTTAAATCAATTATGCCATGATTACCCATAATTTGAGCTTGCATTCTAAACAAATGCATATGAACATGGGTGCCAAAAAAGTCGGGATAAAGTACTAATAGCACTATTAAGTCTGGGTTCCAAAACTTCCTGTATTGTAAAAATCAGAAACTATAAAATGTATGAACAGATAAAGTGCAGCAGGGCTCAGTCCAAAACAAGCACAGTGCTGACATTTCAGTAGCAACCATGTTAATAAATGTACCAGTTTCGGCAATGGGAGAAAAAAATGAGTATTAGTGTGTGTGTCCATTGCTACGTTTATGATGTGGGACTCCATTAAAAAAAAAAATTAAATCCTTTTATTCAAAACAAACTTGGGTTTTTAAGAATGCATATGTCATAATTGACAGACATTAGAACTCACAGATTAGCCAGGGGTGAGTCAATGCTTAAGAACTAATGTTTTTTTGAAATTGCCATTCACAGGAACATTTTCAATTCAAATTCAAGCCCCTTTTGTAAAGGATGAGCCATTTGTACTGGCACCCACTGTCATTCCCCTCTGAGATGTTTTCCTGTACTTACTGCTGTAAAGTTGCACACAGCTCACACAGTAATATATGTCTAGTAGCTATTTGAAGCCTTGGATTCCTGCAGATGAATAAACTCAGCTTGATTGCAGAAACCTGGGAGTTCGTCCTTTTATTTAGGCACAGTCACTTCCAGTTCCAGCAGTGCAGACTTCAAACTTTCTTTCACACAGGCACATATCACCACACAGTGCAGACAGCATGCCTTTGCATTGGAGGCACAGTAACTGACAAAGGGACAGCATGGCATTGAGGACAGAGACTTACAAAGTGCAGTGTTTCTGTACAAAATGATTGCAGTCCACAAAGTGCAGACACATGTTTTGCATTGGGACACGCTTCTCACCCCACTGGCAGGCTAGCCTGGTGGAAGCACTGTGAAGGGAATGGTTTTTCAGGGCCTGGACTGGAACCCCCTCCCCCCTCAGACACGCACAGTGAGGCACGGAACTGCTTCTGGCTGACAGATGGTGGTGGATCAGATCAGCATGCTGACAACTGGCAGATGTTCAGTGTGGTTGTTTTTTTTTTACTTTTGATTATTAAAATTATACAACAGTGCACGTTATGCTGTTTGTTTTGTATGAAGGAATTTGAAATACTGAATGGGACGGGCACTAATCCTTTGCAGTGTGCTAGTTTTTGTCAGTCAGCATTTTTTGCATGCCACAGTCACCCCGACACTGCAGAGTGCTGCTTTCTTTGAGACTGACACACAAAAAGCAGACAGCTCTGTTTTGCATTGGGCCCTCCAGCCGTGAGTTTTTGGTCCCCCTTGCATGATGGCTCAGCATGCCTTTCCAGCAGCAAAAATAATCAGCAGCCAGTCACTCTACAAAGTGCAGACTGCCTTTGCATTGGGAGGGTTCTGAATGTGCAGACAGCATGCCTTTGCATTGGGGGCACAGTCACTCTACAGTCTGCAGACAGCAGAAACAGCATTGGGGCACAGACTCTACAAAGTGCAGACAGTTTGCATTGGGGCACAGTCAAGAAACAGTGCAGACCTATGCCTTTGCAAAGACAGCATCACTTTGCATTGTGCAGACACATGTCCTTACTGTTGCACAAACAGACAGCATGCCTTTGCATTGGGGGCACAGTCACTCTACAAAGTGCAGACAGCATGCCTTTGCGTCATTTGTTGTCATCCAAGTGCATTGCATGCCTTTGCATTGGGGCACAGTCATTTCTACAAAGTGCAGAAAGCATGCCTTTACATTGGGTGTTGTTCACTCTACAAAGTGCATGGGGGGCATTCACTCTCAAAGTGCTGAACAGCAATTCATTGGTTCACAGTTTTTTGCATTTTTTTTTAAGGAATCTACTGCAGACATGTGGGAATCTGAACAGCATGCCTTTGAGATCCAATCTGTTCAAATGATGGAGATACTTTAATAATTTTTCTTCAAGCTGTCTTTATTCATAAAAAAGATTATTGGCATTCTGACAATTGCATGCAGAATTCCCTTTGCATGGGGGTTGGGGTCAAATGCAGATTAACTGAGTGTTTAATGATGAGCATTTTGAAATTCATTCACAGACAGAATGCATTGCATTAAATCTTCATATATCCATGCCTCCCTATATGGTTTTTGATCATCCTTCAGTTTGATAATCATGGTCTTCATTGTTTAAGCTGCTTACTTTTCATATCACAGGCCCATAAAACATTTTTAATTTTCCAGATTGCATCGCTATAATTTGTAGTTTAGGATCATGACTGTATTCCCAGTTATTAATAGCTGATCAGCCATCATCCTAAGGGGTTTTTAAATCAATTCACCAGAGAGCTTTTTAAAAAAAAGGATATTACATAGGTTTATTAAAAACAGGCATTAAAAATAAATTTTCAAGTTGTTATCCCTCAAGCAGATGTCCATTCTGGGAAACCCCTGTCAGATAGTTAAATAATGAATAGAACAATCCTCAGATTTTTAAATATTGATTCTTCTGCTTTTCAGCAGCAGCATTTTACCATTCTGAAACCCCTGTGGAGGAATAGAACAGGCTTCAGATTCAAAGGGGAATGATAAAGCAATGTCTGTTTCTGAGAAAAACGTTGCTCCAGATTCTGTGTTGTTTTGGAAGCATTCTCCTCTGAACAGCAATTGATTCTTCCCTGTTTTGGTTTGACAATTGGGAATCTGTTGAGACTAGAACAAACAAGAATCTTTTCTGTGCACAAGCTGTTTTAATGATAAAGAACCGTGATCATGACCTTCCCTTAATGCATGAGCTGCACAAATACTGCACAGCCAACCGTGATCAACCTTCCAAAACCTGCGTCAGAATGCATTGGATTAAGATCTTCATATAGCACTGTGCAGCAGGCTACCTTGATGATCCACAGTTTTGTAATGAAACATTTTTAAGTGCTGATTTACTTTTCATATCTGGCCCTAAAACTTTCTTTTCTATATTGCATCGTCCTTTGTCTTTCTGTATGATCTGTATCAATGTAGCATCATAAAAATATGATCAATTCACCAGAGATGTTATGAAAAGGATATTGGTTATTAAAAAGTCATTAAAATAAACAAGTGTAGTATTCCCCTAACCATTCTGAAACCCCTCTGGCCGAATAGAACAAACAAGAATCTGGAATGATAAAGAAATCCGGTCTCTGATCAGCAGCAGCATTCTTAAAACTGTATTGGATCTACAGAATAAAGGCTCAAAGGCATCGCCAACTAAATGAACAGACGGACCTTTGAAGTAGAGTGACTTTGATGGTAGCTAGTAATCCCAGCCTCTGCTTGCAGTGTGCATCCTGTGAACTCACAGCGGGTCTGCAACCCTGTTACTGCAAGGTGCCCAGCTGGAGATTCTGAGCTGGCCCTTTGGGGGCCACGGACTGGCCCCTCCATTCCTCATGGAGTCCGGAATGAGTTCGGGACTCTCCACGGGGGCTATCGTGGCCATCGTGTGCAACTCCCTGGTGGCTGTGTTGATCCTGATCCTTCTTGTGATCCTGTACAAAGCCTGTCAGATCCCTTCCAGCCAGGAGAGGACCCCTGTCCTAGCCACAGGGGAGAAGGAGCAGAAGAATGAGCAGAAATACTTACTGACGACCCCTTGACTGGGAGCAGAGGGGGCTATCACATCAGCCCCACACTAGGGAGAAGAATGGCCAGTGCCATGTCCAGATGCCTTGGACTTGCTGGATATGAGCAACTTCTGAATCATCTGCAGATCTGCTTAGTGCAGAACTGGGAGCACATGCCTACAGTACAGTAGGAACCTTTTTCACAGCAGCCCAAGGCTATAAAAAGAGTGGACATTTGAAGCTGAATGCCAGTAATGTTCCAGCCAGTCCCATTCCTACAACACAGATGGACAATTTGTTTAATAATATCTCACATGTGCTTGACACTGGTGTTATTTTACACTCCTTGCCTATAGACTCTGGCGATGATTCAAGGGAAGGTGTAACAGACTTCTAGATTTCTGTTAAAAAGCAAACCAGCAGGACAGAATATGTGACCTTGGGAAACTGGTGTCTTTACACTGGTTATCAGACAATGATGAGGACCCATGGGGATGCACGGCAGACTGGTTTAATCACTCTCTGTAACAAGATAACATGGTGTGAACAAATACTGTCTCCAGTCTTTCCTGCTTACCTTTAGCACAGACTCTTTTGGTGGTGGGGGGGGGGGGGGGGGGGGGGGGGGGCAGGGAGTGAATCAATACCAGCTGTGTTCAGTTTCAACTGTTAGCTGGCTGATTGCTCTTCAGGAAAATGCTGTTGTGATGGAACTTGGCTGCAACATTCTTTCCCCAAGTTGAGAGGATCAGAATCTGAGGATATGAAGAAGAACCTGTCATGCGGTGGATGTAGGGCATGTTACTCTGTCATTATACTGCTGTCTCTAATTGTGTAGGTGAGGGATGTATATTACTATGTGATAGACTATACTATGTCTATTACTATTTAACACACTTGTTCAAACTAGTACCCCGGAATTGTATTTTATCGTTAAACTGCAGAGTTATTGTACTGTTGAACTTGTCAGTCCAGTGGGTAAGAACTCTAAGGTGGATTGTGCTGCTGATTAATGGGTACCACTATTTATCATATACTGTAGGCTTTGTAAGAGCTTCTTAGGTTGTGTAGCACTTAGGGTTAGGGTTAGGGATAGGGTGCTCACCATCATTATTCAAGTCGCTGTCTCATTTATTGTCATTATTATTATTTTTATTATTTTTTGATAGCAACCATAGATGATGATAGTTTCTCATTGGGTCTGGACTACCCACACTCATACTCATACACAGGAGAGAAGGTTTGTGTTGTGTGGGAAGTTGTAAGGGGGGCTTGATTAGGGTGGTAATTAATAATTTAGCATCAGTACAGTGGGCTCTGTGGTGCTAAACTTTCAAAACAGTTTAGCACCAATTTTCAAAACGATTTGCACCCGTCAAGGATGCTGGGTTCAGGATCAAAGGCTTCAGTGGTCATCTTACACATATGAATATGCATCAGGGCAGAAAGGCGTGAGGCTCACAGGCAGGATCAATATTTGATTTTTTTAAATGTTGACACGCAGCACTGCTTAATGGCAGTGTCAGAGACAACAACAATAGTGTCTGAATGTTTAAGTAGGAGTCTGGATTGCTGGTTATTACAATTTAACAATTCATCTCACATTCTCTGTTTATTTCAATAGCCTTCCACCAAATTCCAGCCCTGGGGATTCAAAAGCAAAAAACAAAAAACTTCTTCACTTTATTAGTGTTGTTGAACACGACAGATTGACGGCACAATGGTATTTATATAATGATATAACTGAGAACGGGAAAAAATATGATTTTTAAGTAAAATGCTTCAGTAAATGTATTTTCTCAAACATCACCACCTCCTCTCATACATGCTCAGTTTGGGAAGCAAAGCGTCAGTGAGCTTCCACAACGCCACTCCCCGGAACTACATCCCTCTTCTCTGAATGGACAGCTAAATCGAGATCCCTGCTATCATTGCTTGTTTCAAGTGTCCTTAAAAAAATGATTGATGTTATGAACTAGAGTGATTTCACCTATCGCTCTCCATTTTTTTAAAATAAAACCTTGAAGCAGCCAATGGCAGCGCTAGCAGGGATGGACTTTTTTAGTGAACTCGAATCCTCTGTCCTTAGAAGAAATATGGGGACTGGTATTTAACTATGGTCAGCGATAATAAGCTCAGTTACCTGGAGATCTTTGACAGATCCCACAGACATTGAGACTCAATAGAAAATCAGGAGGTTAGGCAGGCATGGGTCACAACCAGATAATATGCTTAACCTTGCAAGCGTGAACACCCTCGCTGCCAATATGAAAAATGCTTTCCTGTTAAAAATGTACTGACAGTACGCTTTTGCATCTTAAGGCTGGTTCATACTTCAGACTCCAACATAATGTCTGGTCGGTCGAGGGCCTCCCACCCTGTGTGACAGGTTGGAATTACGTCATCCACACTCTTGCAACGTGCGTATTTTTGTTGAAAAGTCGTACCACCTTTTCTCATGCGCTGCGACTTCAAATCCCATGAGGTCGGATGATGTTGAAAAATGTCAACATTTTCTACATGGTCGTACTCTGGTAATCATCATGCAGCAAGACGGAAGAAGAACTTTTAGTAGAAGTTCGTAAACGTTCACATTTATATAATCCCTCACTTAAAGAATATAGAGATGCCCAAATTCAGTGCACTCCATTTATAAGAATTACTGATATAACAATCAACCGCATGTATCAAAACCACTGGGACAAAATCCTTCCTATACTAACCATGCTAAAATACTCTGCTTGTAAGAATAATTTCAGGGCAAACTGACTGCATGTAATACGATACTGTATCAAGTGCAATGTACAGCCAAATAAAGCTGTTTTTGAATCTGATCACATCTCGCGTGATTAGGCATGTACGCAGCGTGTACACAGTATAATCCCTGACCCGCAGAGACTCCCAGTAGAAAAAAGCAAGTCGTGCAGTTTACGTGTGAGTCAACATGGCAGGTATTTTTTTGTTGTTCTCTGTTAGTGAAAATTAGTTTTGATAAAGTGAATCTGCATTCACTGAGTACAGCAGCGTTATTGTGTGATATAGAGGAAGGGGGATTGTGTAGCGGCGCGTTGAGGGGGGTGATTGCGGAGTTTTGTATCTCTGCATAGTGAAAAACTGAGATTTGCGTGCAACTGAAAATAAGTAAGCCACAGATGCTGAAATGCAGTGGTAGTCCTGACAGTAAAATACTGTACTGTGATGTCATTTTAATTCAAAGGCCATTACATGTAACACCGCAGGGCAGTTAAACTAGGCACCCTCACGAGACGATCGCTTCTCAAGTATACTGTAGTAAAATAGGATTCTGCAGCCTTGGGTGAACATAATCTTGATCATATAGCAAGTTGCTTACCCTCGAGGACTTGTTTTGATTGTTTTGATGTATTTTCCTCAGTGATTGAGCACCATTTACATTTGTATACTGTATTTAAACTGCTGATGCGTGGAGGCGCGCTTTTGCTAATTGTTAAAAGTGGACTGACACAATTACAATGAACCGCTTATAAGAATCCAATCATCGGGATGGATGTGATTCTTATAAATGGAGTGCACTGTAATAGAAACAGCGTTGGTGTGTGTATTATTCTGAAAAAAAAAAAAAAATAGAAAAGGACTGGCGAGAATGTAAAGCCCATGGCCACACTTTGAAGGAATTGCAACCTTTCACCTGCCATTCAAAGACACCTCAAATGTCTCTCACTGTCACATACCCGCATCTCTCTAATGAATGTATACAATTCTCCCTTTTGGGTTCTCTGTTGGTTGAGAGGGCGGATGTACCAACAGCATTGCTTTTGATTGTTTTAACCCTCTTGTTTAAGAGGTAACCGAATGCAGTCTGTATTTAAAGCATGAACGACAGCTGCACAGTCAAAAGGGCTGTGACACGATACGTCCTTCGTACAGCAAATAGTGAAGCTGCAGAGATTTTGAAGCTGTCTGCGCCTGACGTATTGCATTCATCTGCGTCAGAAGTATGAACCAACCCTTAAAAACAATGTTGAAGTCTGCATTCTTTTATTGGTGCGCACGCGTACCTGCGTACCAGTTATGTGAAACCCTTAAAGAAAAGTAATAGGGTTTTAGGTCAGCATTTTGAAAGCTGTGCAAACACATCTTTCTAATGAACTATCCTCACAATGAGATTTTAACCAACAATCTTTATTCTTCCTGAGGAATCGGTTACAGGTGGAACTCTCATTACATTACTGTAATTCACAGTGATCTGCTTTATCAATTTCACTCGTGATTGTTTAAAACAGTATTATACATCAATTCCACTCTCCTGTCAACTTCCCTACAGGTTCCCATCCTTTGGACATATTTTAATAATATCTAAAGTGACAGCAGTTCATATTGAAATGCCTCAGTGAGGGGTTAATCGACTTAGCTTCAAACTGACTCAAATGCACCCTGTATGCTTTTTTTTGCACAGCTTTCAAATACAGCATTGATGTAATATTTTCGCTTTACAATTTGTAGAAATGCATTCCTCGCAGATAAAACATGGTTTTGAAAATACATTTATTATAGTTTCTGAATAGATTATAGTCAATTTACTCATGTGTAAAGATAGACATATATATGTATATTGTTAAATAGAAAAACAATGTATATAAATTAATATTGAGACTATTTGTTTTCTATATTTACTGACTAATAGCATTAACTATTTTATTTCTTTTTTAATAAAAGAAAAACTGATGACAATGTTGCTGGTGGCTTGATGAACACTGATTTCTTGAATGTGATCTTAGTGCTATTTGTTTTCCAGGGGTTGTCATTGCTTTGTAAATACAGAGTAAGAGTTCTTCTATGACATTCTCCAGCAGCTGCGTTCCTGCTCTTTATTTTTTGTCCAGGCTCTCTGGCTCCCGCAGGAGGTTCAGGAGTTTCTCCATCTTTGCGACCTCCACCTCGGGTCCCTTCGGCACCTCCTGCCCTTTCTTTTCCTGCAAAATACCAGTGAGCTGGATTAAAGGAGCAGGGGCAGAGCGAGGCTAAGACAAGGAGATAGGCAATAAGAAACCAGCAGAGGGGAGAAATAGCAAATGTGTCAAAATAATTTAAAATACAATTCCTTATAGTGACAGTAACCTGTAACGTAATAAAAAAGGAGCTATATCTTCACCAGCAGTAGAGAAAAAGCAGCAACACATAATAACAAAATAGTAACAGCAAAGTGATTCTGTTGAAAATCTAAGAGGCTGCAGCAAAAAGAGGCCTTTCATCAAGGAACTTTACAGTGGTGATAAACAAAGGGTTCTGGGAAATAAAGCAGAAGCTGAATCTGAGATGAAAACTGAAACCACATTGCTGAACAGTGAAAAGAATACTGTGGCAATGCTATCATTGAGACAAGAATTCATGGGATATCTCACTAAAATACAACCCAGTAATAAATATCTTAAGTCAAATTAAAATATCAAACAAAACACTTGGCAGATAATCTCATTGTTGAGACACAGCAGCAGTTATTTGTTACAAACAGAACTAAAGCATGCATGAAGCACCCTTAGAAAAGGGTAAACAGTCATTTTGAAGTTTTCCCATGATTATACTTTGCATTTACAACAGTTTGCCATGTTTTTATTTATTTAATTATATTTTTTACCATAACTCTCTGGGCTTTACAATGCTTTATTACACTTTGCTATGATTTACTAAAATAAACTTCAATAAGGGAACACACAATACTGTGGAACAGCAGCAATAGGTCACTGCAATGGAATGTATTATACGGGGTCATCCAAGTGGGAATATGTAAATATAACCCTATTAGATTCGATCCACGAAACTGGCTTTAAAGGAGGAAGATAAAAGGAGCATATTTCAATCCTCCGACATGCACTTTAGTGCAAGATACTCCAGCATAAAGTAACAGAGAGAGATAAAGTAAGTTTAGCAACCTCTAAGAAGTGCAGTATCTGCATGACTAGATATTTCTGTATACCATATTCACATGAACACCACATTCACTTAGGTGCAAACATCCCACTGACCGTCAAGCAATTCCTAGAGGTGCTCTCAGAACCTGTATAACATTTTATAATACTTTCAGCATGGGTGTGATAGTGGAAGCAGATTGGTCCAGCAGGCTGGAAGAACACACAAAGTGCCAGTCTCCCTGATATTCCCAGAAAATTACCATCAATCTGCATACACTTACCTGGGAATGCTGTGGAGCACTTCAAAACACAATTGTGAAATGTAAGTAATGTGATGATTGTTTAATTATTGCAAGTTATTTTACTTCTGTTTAGTCTAGGACTAAAGGAATACATTACAGATACATTCCAGGACTAAATTAAAGGTAATCAGACAAGTTGTGTAAAACGACAGGCCCCAGTAATGTATGAATAGCTGGTAAAACAAGAAGGTGGCATATGATGCATATATTTATGCCGCAAAGAATCATCTATTGTAACACACACACAACTTCCAACAAGGCTGAAAGAACTGAACAGCACTTCTTATAAAGGGGACAGCATAGAATGCTACCTTACAGCACCATTGAAGAAGGTTTGAGGAGGAAGAGATGATTAGGTCTTCAAGGGGGAAGAATGGCCAGCGGCTGAAGTGGACATTAAACACTTTGGAATAAACACTGTGGGGCTGCATTATAACCTGTGATTCTCTCTGATGAGTTTTTCTTTCAGTGCTACAATGCCAAATTCTATCAGCTAAATGTACTATTGCAGCCACACATATTCGTTTTGACCTCAAAGCTACTGAAATATCTGTGGTCCTACATTTCAGAGCTCCAACCACAGAGATTCTCAAACTAATACTATGTTTCCATCTGCCACTAAAGACACTCACACAAGCGTCCAGTGAAAAACAATGTAGGCAGTATTATTATTATTATTATTTGTTTATTTAGCAGACGCCTTTATCCAAGGCGACTTACAGAGACTAGGGTGTGTGAACTATGCATCAGCTGCAGAGTCGCTTACAATTACGTCTCACCCGAAAGACGGAGCACAAGGAGGTTAAGTGACTTGCTCAGGGTCACACAATGAGTCAGTGGCTGAGGTGGGATTTGAACTGGGGACCTCCTGGTTACAAGCCCTTTTCTTTAACCACTGGACCACACAGCCTCCTGTACAAAGGGCTGTGAGTTTATTACTATTGGAGTTATGGTCTGGGTCCATATAAAAGGCAAATGTAGGTAAGGTCCAGTTACAGATATCAGGCATATTTTGGAGGTACGTTCCGGTTGCAGATTGGCTTCTAGACTGCTCAGAACTGGTGGCATTGCAGTTTTGTGAACGAGGTGAGATTTACAAACTGGTTTCATGGTACTCTTTTCAGTGCTCTGAACAATGACATCATTACGGGTCTGAGTTAACAGCTGCACAGCACATACAGAACTCATTTAGGCTTGGCTATGAAGTTGTTTCTGCTGGTGAGTAGCTGTCTTTCTTAAACTTTGCTGCTTAATGTCTAGAACACTGTCGTTACAAAGCAAGACCGCTGTGACCTGCAGCAAAAGAGCAATATAAGATCATGTTCACTACGTTTAATTGTAGACTACCTGCACAACCGTTACAGTGAAAAGGCATTCTTTATTAACATTTTATTATTATTACATTTTCTTTGTCAGTGTATTGCTGTAAATTTAACTGAATGTGTTCTTGACGCCAGATCTCTTTGTTCTCTTAGCTATATGTATTACAAATATCATAAAAGAAGACCAAAGCCACAAAGCCTGTAAAAAGTGCAGTGTTATTAATAACATGCTTCTGTCTCCCTGCTTTGACACATATTAAGATTGATGAGGGCGATGCTTGATTTATGTCAAGTCTGTTATTTCATTACTGAAGAGAATCAAAAGCCAAAATGGTGTAAGAGGAATTCTAAATTACTGGAGATTAGAAAAGCTGTCTTTCCACCCACACTGTAGCTAAAATAGACCAAAACGTAACGGGGCATTTGATCAATTCCCTAGCCCAGCAGGAATAAGCCACTATTCCGTTTTCTGTACCCCAGTATTATCCCTGGATCTCTTCCCCGGAATCTGTAATGCATCTGCACTATGCATTTTCCTGCCAGGGTATGCATCTCAGATAGGTGTGAAATTATGGGTGATGTAAACCTTTTTTCTGGTTTGTCAGAGAGAAATAGACCTATAGCTTTAAAACTACAGTATATACTGGCAATATTCAATGTGTCAAATAACTTATTTTATTCATTCAAAATCTGACAAAATATTTAATTACTACACACTTTTATACAGTAATCACTTACTGGGGACAACTTTACAGGTTTGCATATATACACATTTTTGTTTGTCTGTCTGTATGTCAAACTTACATTTTTACATGTGCAAACAATATATGAATATATGTTGGGTGGTTGAATGTCACTGATATGCTTATTATTATTGCAGAGTGAACCAGACACTTGTGTGGTTCTGGGCATTGTCTAAAGAAATGCAATAAAGATGCCACAGTAACACAATGGTTGCCCAAGGATCTCATTGTTATTCAAAATAAAAGTGCTTGGAAAGGCTGGATTCTTGCCCAAATTGCTTCAGCCTCTACGGTGCAATGCATTACATGCTGGCTCACGTCCTTCCCAATATGTTCACTTCTTGTTTTTAGCAGACGTGAGCTGCAGAGCAGGGTAGGTCTCCCTGTGTTTTGCCAGTACAGTATAGATTAATTCAGAAAGTCCTATGTTTTGCCAGTACAGTATAGATTGATTCAGAAAGTCCTATGTTTTGCCAGTACAGTATAGATTCATTCAGAAAGTCCTATGTTTTGCCAGTACAGTATAGATTCATTCACAAAGTCCAAGTCATGAAGTCCAGCTGATCAGAAAATCAATACCGGGGCTATCCTGCCTGTTTAATTAGAGGTTGTGAATACTGGCTTTTCAGCACTGTAGGACTATTAAGCAGGAAAAAATGCACTTCTGATTTACTCTACTTTCATTAAAAGGGCACATTAATAACAGCAGAGTTTTTTTTATTAATTTATGAGAATCGTGAAACTGTAAATGGTACAGTCTAGCCAGGCACACATTTAATAGAATAGAAATGGCACATGTTTAAAAGCTTACATTCATCACTGTGTCATAATATGTCATTAAAGCCAAGTTTGTATTGATTCAAAACACTGGACAGTTTGCATAGCTAAGGTAACATTTGTTGGAAAACCAGTACAGTGCATGTATTGGATTGTATTAAAAAGCATTTGCTGGTTAGTGTTACAGTTCCAAATGTATTTTAATTAAACGAAGGGGCATCAGTAACACTGCTGACACTGAGGAACACGTCCCTGGACAGTTAGGCTTATTGTGGAATAAAACTAATAAAAAGGCGACATCGGCTTAAAGGCTCTTCTGTTAGTCAATATTTATAACATTTTGTGTTGGTACTTGCACTGTGCTATATTTGTTAGCAACTTCCTAATTTGCTGCTGCTGGTGATTCACTAAAATACAATCTAAACTTACAATATTAATGTGTTTAAAAAATAGAAAGCTGCTAAAATAATTGTACGATCCCCTTGAAGTTTCTAAATATAGTTTAGATCAGCTATATTAGAGAGCAAGATTAGTACCAACTTTTCAGTATAAAAAAAGTTTTTTCATAAACCAAAAAGTTAACAATACATGTCACATAATGTGTAAGTACAGCAGGTTTCGAAATGCCAAAATAAAAATACTAAGACAGCACAGCCCTTTGCAGAAAAGGGCACTTGACGAAATGTTTGCCTATTAAATGTTTGAACTATTAGAAGCAATAACAACTTGTTTAAGAAATGCAGCAACCTTTCCACTTGGCATCAGTCTATCAGGGCAGATTATTGTAGAAACACAATAAGCACAAGCCAGCCTCTACAACACAAATGCCTGAACAAAAAATGTACTGTCTATTGGAAAGCCTCTTAATATTAAATATGTATCAAGGATAGAATAACACAGGATCCTAAGTGCACACTAAACCCCTCAAACTGATTTAATACTCTAAACTATTTAAAAAACTGCTTCTTAAACAGCATCAAGTGGCCACTAAGCCCTATGACTGGCTATTGGGATAGTAGCCACATGAAACACAAAGCTTCTGATAATATCACTGGTTAATGTCACACTCTGCTTAATATCTAGGAAATATAACAGTCATACAATTGATTTCCACCCCACTTAATATCACTTCAAAATGCCTGCATCAACGGTACTGTATTTATACACCGTTACCATTGCATATTAAAATGAAAACGTCTCAGAAACTAAAAGATTCAAACAGAGCCACGAACGCTGAAATAATTGCGCTATCCGAGAAAGGTGAGGGGAAAAAAAAAAAACTCTTGCTTACAAATTTTCTTCGCACCCGCGAAAGATTCTTAAAAACAGGAATGCAATTTTGAGTGCCTATCACAACTCTCACGTGGCTTCTACTACTAAGAGAATGCGTACAGGAAAGTACGAGGGCTTCGAGAGCTTGTTAAATTGGTATGCGGTCGTTGGGTTTGTTCTTTTATTGACGAGCTCCTGATACTGTCAACTCTGCTTACTGTCACAACGCATGCTCAGTCCCTTTGAAGTGATCTTAAGCAGGCTTGACTGTATATAAAAGGTTTTACTTAATGGTCTTGACAATGAGATGAATATTCAAATATAAGGGCCTTGAAATCTTGGGGGTAAAGGCCACAGTGTTATGAAGTGTATAATCATGCTTCCAAAGGATCATTTTAAGCACGCAGAGCTGTGGGTTGGAGCAACTGAAGCACCAACATTAATATTATTTTAAAATTAAATATACTTCAGTGAAGAGCAGCCTAGGCTGTTCCATCGATCAAAAAAACTAAACAAACAAACAAAAAAAAAACAGTTTACTGCAAATAACTTTCATTTTTATGAGGCAGTATTACCCTGGGAACCCAGCATCCTCCACAATGATGAGAAAGCAATGACACAGAGCGTCCCACAAGTAAAACTGCATGAGTTATGCTAAAAGAAAATGGTCTCAAGTTACTTCCCTGTCCTAGGCAGAAGGGTAAAAAACAAGCAGGCTCGTGCAATGTGATGGCCTATGTACTGTATATAAAGTATACTTCATTCACATACGGGCGAACAAAGTGTATGGTGGGCAAGCATGACAAACCACAATTAAGTATGAGAAGGTATTGTTGAAATACTTGGCTATCCACATTAAAACACAAAGAACATGTATATTATACACATGGGGCACAATGATTGTTCATGTTGATTCTCATTCTAAGGTTCTTGGCCAGAGATTCAGATCACTATTTGTGGACATTTATGCCATATTATTGTGATGTGCTTCCCCGATCCGACCATTGAAAATCCTATGAGGATGGCAGTTGTAGTAAAGGCTCTAGATCGAATAGCATTGTCAAATTGTGGGTTTGGATTTTAGATCTTTTCCTTTTTCTTTCAATTTACTCACTGCAATGCTAATGGTATAACTGAGCTGTATAAAGCAGTACAAGCACAGGCTTTAAAAGATAAAGCATGAAATTGACAGCATGTACTGCAGTCAGCTGGTTCAGTAAGGGTTACAAAAGGGCAACAAAGGAGAAAGCATTTGTACAGTCCATTTTATTTTAAGTTAGCTTAGCTCTGGGTATGCAATTATTTTTCATTTCAGTCATGTCAGCTTTATAAATGAAAATCTTGCTCCTCAGAATTACTGATGGAGGACTGATTGCTGATTGTGAACAACAGAGCATCATAACAAAGGGCTGTGATAAAAACACCAGGACACTTCAGACAATGCAGCAGAAACACGGGGATGCATTTACCAGGGGAGAGGAATCAACAGAGCATCATAACAAAGGGCTGTGATAAAAACACCAGGACACTTCAGACAATGCAGCAGAAACACGGGATGCATTTACCAGGGAGAGGAATCAACAGAGCATCATAACAAAGGGCTGTGATAAAAACACCAGGACACTTCAGACAATGCAGCAGAAACACGGGGATGCATTTACCAGGGGAGAGGAATCAACACAGCATCATAACAAAGGGCTGTGATGAAAACACCAGGACACTTCAGACAATGCAGCAGAAACACGGGGATGCATTTACCAGGGGAGAGGAATCAACAGAGCATCATAACAAAGGGCTGTGATAAAAACACCAGGACACTTCAGACAATGCAGCAGAAACACGGGGATGCATTTACCAGGGGAGAGGAATCAACAGAGCATCATAACAAAGGGCTGTGATAAAAACACCAGGACACTTCAGACAATGCAGCAGAAACACGGGGATGCATTTACCAGGGGAGAGGAATCAACAGAGCATCATAACAAAGGGCTGTGATAAAAACACCAGGACACTTCAGACAATGCAGCAGAAACACGGGGATGCATTTACCAGGGGAGAGGAATCAACAGAGCATCATAACAAAGGGCTGTGATGAAAACACCAGGACACTTCAGACAATGCAGCAGAAACACGGGGATGCATTTACCAGGGGAGAGGAATCAACAGAGCATCATAACAAAGGGCTGTGATGAAAACACCAGGACACTTCAGACAATGCAGCACGGGAAACATTTACCAGGGGAGGGATGAGCATCATTTACAAAGGGGAGAGGAATCAGACAACAAACACGGCATCATAACAAAGGGCAGTGCATGAAAAAAGGGCCAGGATGAAACTTCAGACAATCAGACAATGCAGCAGAAACACGGGGATGCATTTACCAGGGGAGAGGAATCAACAGAGCATCATAACAAAGGGCTGTGATAAAAACACCAGGACACTTCAGACAATGCAGCAGAAACACGGGGATGCATTTACCAGGGGAGAGGAATCAACAGAGCATCATAACAAAGGGCTGTGATAAAAAACACCAGGACACTTCAGACAATGCAGCAGAAACACGGGGATGCATTTACCAGGGGAGAGGAATCAACAGAGCATCATAACAAAGGGCTGTGATAAAAACACCAGGACACTTCAGACAATGCAGCAGAAACACGGGGATGCATTTACCAGGGGAGAGGAATCTTTTTTCTTTTTTAGTACTTAGGGAAATGAGATTACTTAAAGGAATGATGACCAGGACTTAATATCTAGATATTGATTGTTCTCTTCATGGTTATTTTTTAGATCTACCTTGTGTTGAAAATCCATCCATTAACAACTTGCCACTTTGACATTTATCTCTTGGCTAATGCTATTGATCGCCTTGAAATCTAATGTGCACGGATCAGAGTGTGTTTGACTTTATGTGACCACCTATAACTTGCTTGAGTGGGGGCTGCTGTTTCTAGCAAGGACACTCTTGGTAATTAGATTTCTGTAATCCCCATAGGTTCTACAGTTGAAAAATACAAATGAGGGCAGCAGACTGTTCTCCCTGGCAGAATCTTACCGAAAGCTAAAGATTAATAAATCGTAGCATAGATCTGAACATGGAAACATGTGAGACTAGGTCTCTGATGCTGTTTAAAGTTAGGAGATGAAAAGTGTTTTAAGTGATTAAAGATATATAACACCAAACATTAGCTGAGTATGCCTACATAGTGGTCCAAAAACCAAATATGAAGAGATCTCTTGAGAAAGACCATATCTGATTATATATAAATATATACAGTATAGTCACACACATGTATAATCTGTGAACACAGACACCAAGAATGGCACAGTAAATCTGTATTAAGGGCAGCTGTGTGGAGTAGTGGTTAGGGCTCTGGACTCTTGACCGGAGGGGTGTGGGTTCAATCCCAGGTGGGGGACACTGCTGCTGTACCCTTGAGCAAGGTACTTTACCTAGATTGCTCCAGTAAAAACCCAACTGTGTAAATGGGTAATTGTATGTAAAAATAATGTGTAAAAAATAATGTAATTGTATGTAAAAATAATGTGATATCTTGTAACAATTGTAAGTCGCCCTGGATAAGGGCGTCTGCTAAGAAATAAATAATAATAACATTAATACTAATGTCCAGCTGGGATTTTAGCCAAGATACAGTAATGCATTTCAGACCTCTGCTATTCTGCCCACCCTCCCCCAACACAAGTTATATAAACACAGCATACATGTCCAAATGCTACCCTTGAAATGGGGATTAATAGAAAAAACTCTCCTGATCTTTTAAAACGAAACATGCGTTTTTAATATATCTTTACCATTTTATAAGCACTGCAATTAAACACTAACCTTTCCTCACGAATAGCCCCCTTGAAGGAGGAAGCCGACTGCCTTACCTTTGGCTGCCTGCGCAGGTTAGGTGATAGCTTTAGGCTGGTGACGTAGCCTCTGTCATCCCCCACGATGATGATGGGGTGGACGGGGTTAAACTCGATGTGGGTCAGCTTGGTTTTCTTCTTTGCCACCACGAGCTGCTCACAGATGGCCTCATACTTATTCACACTCAGATCGAACACGTGCACCTGGGGAAGAGAGGCAAATGTGATTACTAACTCGAAATGTACTGGTGTGTTAGTTTCCATTAGGCATCAATACAGTAAAGTGAGCTGGTCATGAATGAAAAAAAAAAAAAAACTAATTTGTGTGCAGGTAAAAGATAACAGTGAGTCTTAAGAGGACCCTCCAACTCCGCTATTCCTAATGGCTAGAGAATTAAAACCTGCACTTAAAATGCACCAAGGCAGTGAATCTTTAGTTTATTTCTGTCTGTAACAATATGAAACAATATATATTTAAATGAAAGGTATTTATATTAGTGTATGCTATCCTGCAAAATCCAGTGTTTGTCTCCCTTTCTGTCTGTATGCGTATATCTTGCCTGATATACCACATTCAAGCCAGAAAAAACCTACGTAAAATCACAGCGGCAGAAAAAAAGACATCTACAGAATTAAAGTTTAGTGGTTGACATTTTAGCAGGATACCATAATCTTCTTCACTCATTCAAAACTTGCTATGCTCATGCAGCTCTAAGATTATTATCTAAAAGCGCCAGAGAATTTTGATTATTTCCTTTTGAACAGTTTAGTTTGATGTCAACTTCTCAGATAAACAGACACATTTGTCTGCCACGCTTCAGCATAAGGACTTTTTAAGTTGGAGATGATTAAAGAAAACACTAACTTTAGATTCACTGTAGGGCTGTGTTGAACAACACTGAACAATGGTCTCGGCAGAGTGTAATTATAGATGCTAGTCTGGTGTTCTCTCAGGCAGCCGAACACAGATATTACAGCATCTTCATTTGCAAAAATGATTCACGGATTTAAAACAAATCAGTATAAAACCATACTTAGACAATAGCTCCCGCTGCACTTGGCTTTTACAAATTTGTTGAATTAATTCAAATTTAAAAGAAAAGTATTAACAGTGCTGCTTGCATCAATTAAAAAAGCAAATAAATAAATAAACTAAACAGTGCACCATCTTATAATCAATAAACAAAACACCTTAGTGTTGCATACGGTGCAGAACAATTGCATTCAATTTCCAGCTGTACAAACACATTCATTTAGATTTGTTAATCAGAACCATAACCACACACATACTTTACAAGTGTACCACTGTGTTGCACTAACATGTAGAACACATTATGTTTTCCACATCGGGCCATAAGCACTTTCCTCCTATCAGCTCGTTTTTCTTTCGCCATTTTACTTGATCCAGTCTCAAAGTCATCTGCCTTACTATAGCATTGCAGTTACACGAACAGAAGACTTGAAAAGTTTACTACTCTGCTTTCTAAGGAAATTCATAGAGACTGACAGCTGTTGTGTTGACAGTGAAGCAGTATAGCTGGGACGTTTGAGAGGAAGTCAGTCAAGAGTCTGAAAGCTTGTGTTTAACATTCAAATTGATTAAGGGTATTGAGAGTAACAAATTAAAACTTTTAATTAGAACAGTGGTTTTGTGTTTCTACCTAGCAATATGACTTGAATGCCGTAGATCCTGAGGAAATAAATCAGGTTGTTGACGGTTAAGTTTGTGTGAGCCATAACCGTGGCTGTAGTAATCCCACTGTGATGCTGGTACAGTAGTTTAATATTACACACACTGGCGCATACTTCGCACCTGTGTATTAGTCGCTCCCCTCTTTTAAGGCCCCCACAAAAATGCCTAGAAAATCAACTTATACAACGTTTTCTTTACGGTAAATAAAGTTTCCCGTATAGATTTATTAAGGGACTGTTTTTTTAAGTAAGGGATATTTCTTATAATACAGGACTGCTGGCAACTATACAGTACCACTAATATTGCATCAAAAATGCATGTAGGCCTACAGGTGCTTTGTCATGGTGAGACTATTTATTAAAAACAAAGTGCAGCTGGAGAAACCTGTGCCGGTAGCATGCCAGGATTAAACGTCTTTTACCATGTTCAGATTGCAGCAGTTTCATTTCTTGCTCTGCTATTTCAGTAACATTTTCTTAAAGGTACCAGGTATGTGTGTGTGTGTTTTTTTTTTTTTATCTTTGTTTGGATTTCTGAACATTACAATTAGGTGTGCTGTTCTATGCACGGGATGACATCTGTACACAGGACAAGATGTACTGGAATTATGGTAAATACGTCACTGTGATTGGTTGATTTCTGATCATTGGCTTTTAAACGCTTTAGCAAGTTCTGCAGTAGCAGCAGCTTGCAGGGTCTATATACACACTTATTTTACTTTCTACTCTGGGGTATGCAATTGAGCAGCCACATGGTCCTAAATGAACTACTGACAACCACTTCTACCAACTCTAACTTAATAGCAAAAAGTATTTCCATGACTTTGTTTGGCTCCTACTTAAGGACACTGATTTTTTTAAATCAGTAAAATATTCTAAACGTGTTTTGAATACCATCTGCTTGAGTTTTTTTTTTTTCTTTCTCATTTTCAATTCATAATTACTGCATGCTTTTCTCCCTTAATTACAGACCTTATTTCTTTCTCTCAGTTTTGGATTTGGCACGTGGCAGGGTTAAAGATGTCTCAGCTGATTTAATGAGAGTTTGTTCCAGTTTAATGAAGACTTTGTGCTAAAGTTCATCTTGCTGCAGAATGCCTATCCCTTTCCAGTTACAACCCCACTCCTAGCTGTGCCATCTTGCTTTACTACAACTGTGGTGAATGACACAAGAGTTCAATATTTCTTAAAGCGGGTAATTGTTGACACTGAAATTACAGTTTATACCAGTGATAATTTTGTTTTTTTACCCAGTGGTATCTATTGTGAAAGCCTGTATTTATCACAGTGGCGAGTTTCAGTTTGACATAACAACCACTAATTAGGATTTTGTATTTGCAGCCTTGGCTCTCAAGAAATAAAATTAAACGATGGCGCACATTTATGCCATTTCTTGTTTGATCTAATTTAGTCCCCTTCTCACGACTCTGACCATCACCAAGACATGAATCAGAACGTGTTCATGTTTCTTGTTTGAATGTGTTTGTTCAGGGCATTTCAATGGGCCATTATACACTATGGAATGAGTCAGGATGTACTGTCGTTTTGTACCCTTCTTTGATAATCTCAATGGTGGCATGCAATAAAAGAGGTCAACAATCACTGAACTATCACTGTAATTTTCTATTAGGATTCTCGAATAAATAAACAAGTGTTTTTCATTCATGGCAGCGAACTAGGATTATTGAGAGCTGCACATAACTCAAAACAGGAGGGTTTGGGGCAAAACCTGCATCAGAATTCAGAGGAGATTAATCTGAGCTGAATGAAACTTCCCATTTTCAATAATCAAGAACTCTTTACAAGACCCTAACTAGTACTGCAGGACGGTGCTGTAGTGAACAGTAATGCTGTTTTCTATTCCTGGAAAACCTTAGGGAGCTCTTCTTCTTCACCACTAGACCCAATTACAAGCTGCCACCAAAACCACATGCAACTTCAAATTTCCTTCTAATAGCATGTTTACCTAAACTAAATTCAAACTTATTATCAGAAGTGAAGGGTGGGGGGAAGAATGGAGTACATTCTTCTCTGATGCTGTAAAGCAGACACAATGCATGCTGACATACTTTAATTACTGGTTCACACACCAACAGCAAAACAGATGGTGAAATTATTTTTTAATTATTCTCGCAGTAGGCAGAGAAGGCTGGGACATGGTGACAGGAAAAGCCAAATGCAAGTGTCTGCAAACTAGCAATCATTTGTATAATACTCATGAGAAGAAAGAATAACAGACAATGACAAAACAATGCTTAAAGCTCTTCTCCATATTCACCTAATAGCATGTGTGTGAGGATTAGGTGGGGTCCTATTAGCGGTAACACAGGAAGTGAGTGGGAAGAGGAAAGCAAGCACTCTCCTCACATGTTTCAAAGTAAAAAAAAAGTCTTGGGCACATAACAAAAATAAACAGCAAAACAGCAAAGGGCAGGTGGGATTTTGCAATGTAAAAGAACATGTTTTTAAAGCCTTGCTGATGACTCCTTTAAAGGATGAGCCTCAGAGATAAGTAGAATAAATGTCAGTCTAATCCTGCTTGAAAAGCTAGACCAAATATTAACACCAATACTGCAAACGAATGTATTCCATGACCTTTAGAATGAAAGCAGTGCAAGCGAAAACAAAGGGCATGCAGCTCAACGTGGGCACAGCGCACAATGCCAAGATCCGTTCAGCAGCAACACGCTTTATTGAGAATTGCATTTTTTAAATGTCTTGTTTAAAAAATGGAACTCCCAACCATTTCCTGATGTATGAACTGATTAAGGCTTCCAGCTTCTCTACTGTTGTCAAAGAAACCTCATACACAGTCAGTGGCCACAGCAACCTCGGCAGTAGACCAAACTGAAAGCACCAGAGTTTTAGTTTGCCTGGTAAAGCGCTGCTGTCTATGCTCTTCAACCCTTCCACTGCTTGTTGTCTAACTTCTCCCACACGAACTGTGTCCTTTAGATCCCAAATATTGAGTCTCTGTCGCACCATCTCCCAAGACTCTTCACTGGCTTCTCAGACACTGTTGGTATTGCCTCACCGTTAATGAAGACCGTTTTATCTACTACTTTACCTTTAATTACAGAGATGCTCCTTGATTTAGTGGGCTTGAATTGCATTCGTGCCCATTCAATGTTATTGGTTAATTTGCCTAATAACCGATTAGTGCAGGCTACTGTTGTAGTCATGGTTGTCATGTCATCCATGTATGCTTGAATTGGTGGTAGTCGCATTCCAGAAGCCAAGCGCTCTCCTCCCACTACCCATTTTGATGCCCTAATGATTACTTCCATTGCCATGGTAAAAGCCAGTGGAGAAATGGTGCATCCTGCCATTATTCCAACTTCTAGGCATTGCCATGTAGTGCTGAATTCTGAAGTTGAAAAACTAAATTGCAAATCTCCAAAGCAGGCTTTCACTAAATTTGTTATTGTCATCGGTACACTGAAAAAATCAAATGCTGCCCAAAGAAGTTCATGTGGCACTGAACCATATGCATTAGCCAAATCCAGGAATGTCACATGGAGCTCCTTCCTCTCCTTTTTAGCTGATTGAATTTGTTGCCAGATCACATTGATGTGTTCTAAGCATCCTGGGAAACCTGGAATGCCCGCTTTTTGTATTGAAGTGTCAATGAAGCAGTTCTTTAATAGGTAAGTTGACAATCTCTGAGCAATAATGCTGAAGAAAATCTTGCCTTCTACGTTTAATAGGGAAATAGGGCGAAACTGACTGATGCTTGTAGAATCTTTTTCTTTAGGTATAAAGACTCCACCTGCTCGGCGCCATGCTCTTGGTACAACTTCTGAAGCACTCTTGTACACACTGTACGGAACTCCATTAGGCCCTGGAGATGATGAAGCCCTTGCTTTTTTCACAGCTTGCTCTACTTCTTTCCACTTAGGTGCACAGTCCTTCATTTGGTATTCTGGTGGATTGATAGGTGGGATGTCTGAAGGAATTGGCATAGGCTCCTGCCTTTTTGAATCTGTATGTGTTTCCTCCAAATATCTCTCCAGCTCAAACTTAGATGCTTTTAGTGTGCCATTCTTCTCACTGGTGAATAACTTCTTTACAAATCTGAATGGGTCTTTATAAAAGTTAGTTCTCGCACGCTCCTTCTTTTTGTAGCGTTTCTGTAGGCGCTCAGCTCTGCGCAATGTTGCAAGCTTATCTTTTATGACCCTTTGTAAAAGATTGAGTCCCTCCTTCTGAGTTTGTTCTGCTCTTCTCCATTGCTTCCTCAGCTGTCTCCTTTCTCTAACTAATTGTTCAATCTCCTGCTGCCGTCTAGACTTTCCAGGAATAGTTTGTACTTTTTCCTTCCTTTTTTCAACTCCAAACCTCTCGCTTCCATATGCGTAGATGATGTCCCCAAATTTATTCAGCTTCTTTTCAACTGTTCCACTTAACCTTTCCAATGCAAAGCAGAGATCTGTGTTTACTGTGTCCCATACAGTTTTCTCACAAGCTCTTGGCCATTTAACTCCAGGTTTGTGCCCGTCGAGGTTCTTTTCTCTCTTATGCTGGTTTGTCTGACCGGGTTCACAAGGATCATTAGGTTCATCACTAACTGTGTCCATGCAAGTCCTCCTCACGTCTATGACAGGGGTGCTGATATCCTGCGAACTGTGGTTTGCTTCCTGTCGCTGGATTTCATTCGACTGACTTGACTGACTTCTTAAGAAGTACTGATCAATGCGAGGCCCTTGTCCCTTCTCCCTCAAGCATTTCATTCTCCCTTGCTGAATCTTCAAACCCCTGACCATTGTCGCTTGCTCCAGCCAGCAGACACAAACCTGGAGTTCCATGTCTTTGCTAACTACAGATCTTGAACTAGTCTTTTTCAAGTACTCAGTAGCCATACTCATATCCGTTTCGCGTTCCTAAGTCGTTAACCGTGTTGTCCAACGTTGATTCATCTTCCGCCCCCGCTCTCGCAGACTCTAGGGGTATTTTTCTCTTTAATTTCTTAGAAGCCTTGGGCGGGTGTCTCCAGCATCCTGTAAACACAGAGCTGGATACTGCTGACAAGGGTAGCTAACCCTTGCCAGCCCCAAGATATTAAGAAAAGAAAAAAGAAAAAGGAAAGAAAGAAAAACAAAAACAGAAGGAAAGAAAGAAAGAAAGAAAGAAAGAAAGAAAGAAAGAAAGAAAGAAGTAGAATAAGGTATGCTTCTTAAATAACATCATATAAATATAAGAAATCATCTGTCAGCTCTGCCAAGCTAGGAAGTAAACACCGTGCCAAGCTAGGAAGTAAACACAGTTGGGCAGGCACAAGTTACAGTTGGAACTAGGAGGGAAAGCAAGAGTTGCCATGGAGACGAGTGAGAATATGAATGCAGCAGGGCAGCAGTGTGGAGTAGTGGTTAGGGCTATGTACTCTACCCAGGTGGGGGTCACTGCTGCTGTACCCTTGAGCAAGGTACTTTACCTAGATTGCTCCAGTAAAAACTCAACTGTATAAATGGGTAATTGTATGTAAAAATAATGTGTAAAAAAATAATGTAATTGTATGTAAAAATAATGTGATGTCTTGTAACAATTGTAAGTCACCCTGGATAAAGCAATTGGTACAGTGATCTGGGACATCACTAGAAACAGGCATGGGGAGAGAGCTCAAAAGAGGTCTGCAGTTTAGACAGGAGGATGGCAATCAAGTTACTGTGGCAAAGTGGTTAGAGCTGTAGACTGTCAGAGAGAGGAGCCAGTTCACTGTCTAGAGTGCAGACTACAGGCAGCTCCAAAAAAATCAATGATAATCACTGAAGTTTCACTGTCTAGAGTGCAGACTACAGGCAGGACATGCCTCCTCTGTAATAATGATAATCTGAAGGTGAAGTTTCACTGTCTAGAGTGCAGACTACAGGCAGGACATGCCTGTCTAATGATAATCTGAAGGTGAAGTTTCACTGTCTAGAGTGCAGACTACAGGCAGGACATGCCTCCTCTGTAATAATGATAACCTGAAGGTGAAGTTTCACTGTCTAGAGTGCAGACTACAGGCAGGACATGCCTCCTCTGTAATAATGATAACCTGAAGGTGAAGTTTCACTGTCTAGAGTGCAGACTACAGGCAGGACATGCCTCCTCTGTAATAATGATAACCTGAAGGTGAAGTTTCACTGTCTAGAGTGCAGACTACAGGCAGGACATGCCTCCTCTGTAATAATGATAACCTGAAGGTGAAGTTCAGGGGCGGGGCAATGGCCCCTTTCATACACTAACCAATGTCCCTATTTACCCCCCAGGATATGCCTTCTTTGGGTTTGTCTGCGTGGTTTGCTTCACCGGAGGTCCCCTGTGGGGGTGGGGGGTGTCACTTCTGCAAACAGGTCTTGTAATTGACCTTGAAAAGGCACTGAAACTCGCCCCAGTGCATTTGACAGAGAGTTTAATAATGTAGATGCACCGGTGAGCTCCAGCTTTTAAGAGTTAGCTCCCTGTAGCCAGGAGGCTACCTCTGAGAGTGAGAGAGCTTGTTTGTTTTCAAGTGGGAAGCAAACCTGATAATAAATAAATAAATAAATAAATAAAATCATTGAGAATACAATATCAGTAATGGTGCTATGCTGGAAGGATGAAGTGAATATACAGCAAAGCAAAATAATAAAGATAGTTTGGGGGTACTGTTTTATTTATTTATTGCACTGGTTTCCAGTGTATTTATTTATAATTAGAAAGACAGACTGTTGTTTTCTGCCCAAGATAGCATGGCTAATAGACTCAGGACAGGTGGTATTGAAGATAGTGATTATTTCCGGCAGTCTCAGAGATGATTGCTTCGGGATGAAGAAAAGTAATCCAAAGCCAGGTAGTTAGTGGAAATGCCGCAGGGACACAAAGGTGGATTTTTAGAATGGGTTTGTGATGCTTGACTGCATGCCTTTCTATAGAAAAGACACTGTAATGTAATTTACTTCACCGAGCATGCCCACCTGCTATACAAAGCAGGCTATCCAAACCCTCATGGACCCTGCTCTTGGTAGGAAGCATTTTAACTAAAGGAAGGGCTGGTGAGCGGTTTTGTTTTGTGTTTTTAGCTGCTGTTTTTGTACAGTGGCCTTCCAATGCTAGTGTAAGTAGCTTCAGACGTCATTGTAACATTTCTATTGCTATACTAGGGTGTTTGCAGCTTGTGAGTCATCGATTTGTTCTAAATATGCTTTTATCTGGCTTTGAACTTGCTGGGAGCTTTTCTGGAGAATCCCAAATGCCAGGATTGAACAGCCTTTCTTGTTCCATTCCAATCATATGACAAGGTGGCTCTCAGGACTGCCAGCCTCACCTACTCTCTGCCAGTATAATTGTAGAGTAGGTCTTTGCACTTAGGATTCCAGAGACAAGCTCAAAGCAGTTCAAAGCCAAGTAGCGCAAAATTAGAAGAAAGTATAACTCAATAGCAACATACCTAAACCAGAATCACTCAGAATGATTGCAAAAAACATAAAATAGTAAGGGGAATATAAAAAAAATAAATGTAACTGACATTTGAATATGCTTACTCTTTTAGAATCGGGGCAGCAGTGTGGAGTAGTGGTTAGGGCTCTGGACTCCTAACCAGAGGGTCGTGGGTTCAATCCCCGGTGATGGACACTGCTGCTGTACCCTTGAGCAAGGTACTTTACCTAGATTGCTCCAGTAAAAACCCAACTGTTTAAATGGGTAATTGTATGTAAAAATAATGTGATATCTGTATAATGCGAAATAATGTATAATGTGATATCTTGTAACAATTGTAAGTCGCCCTGGAGAAGGGTGTCTGCTAAGAAATAAATAATAATAATAACAATAATAATAATCAGTTCCTGGTCCTTCCCTTTTCATGAGAACTATGATGCAGCCATCATGCACCACCAAGTACTGCACTAACAAGTAACTACAATGTGATAGGTGTTACAGAAACTTGGTTGTCTGAGAGTGATGGAGAAATATAATATTAGCGGGTATACACTTTTAAATAACTTTAGCATAACCGAGGCAGAAGTGTTAAAGGGACTAGGAGCTCTTAAAATAAACAAATCCCCTGGGCGGATGAGATCCTCCCAATAGTACTCAAAGAAATGAAAGAAGTTATTTACAAACCGCTAACCAAGATCATGCAACAGTCTCTTGACACAGGGGTTGTACCGACAGACTGGAAAATTGCAAATGTAATACCGATCCACAAAAAGGAGACAAAACCAACCAGGTAACTACAGACCAATAAGACAGACTGGAAAACTGCAAACGTAATACCGATCCACAAAAAGGGAGACAAAACGAACCAGGTAACTACAGACCAATAAGCCTGACTTCTATTATATGTAAACTTATGGAAACTATAATAAGCTCCAAAATGGAAAATTACCTATATGGTAACAGTATCCTGGGAGACAGTCAGCATGGTTTTAGGAAAGGGAGATTGTGTCTAACTAACCTGCTTGATTTGTTTGAAGATGCAACATCGACAATGGATAATTGCAAAGCATACGACATGGTTTATTTAGATTTCCAGAAAGCTTTTGACAAAGTCCCGCATAAAAGATTAATTCTCAAACTGAATGCATTAGGGATTCAAGGAAATGCATGCACATGGATTAGGGAGTGGTTAACATGTAGAAAACAGAAAGTACTGATTAGAGGAGAAACCTCTGTGGTGTACCACAGGGATCAGTATTAGGTCCTCTGCTATTCCTAATCTGCATTAATGATTTAGATTCTGGTATAGTAAGCAAACTTGTTAAATTTGCAGACGACACAAAAATAGGAGGAGTGGCAAACACTGTTGCAGCAGCAAAGGTCTTTCAAAATGATCTAGACAGCATTCAGAACTGGGCAGACACATTGCAAATGACATAGTGTAAAGTACTGCACGCAGGCAATAAAAATGTGTATTATAAATATCATATGGGAGATACTGAAATTGAAGGAATCTGTGAAAAAGACCTAGGAGTTTATGTTGACTCAGAAATGTCTTCATCTAGACAATGTGGGGAAGCTATAAAAAAGGCCAACAAGATGCTCGGATATATTGTGAGAAGTGTTGAATTTAAATCAAGGGAAGTAATGTTAAAACTTTACAATGCATCAGTAAGACCTCATCTAGAATATTGTGTTCAGTTCTGGTCACCTCGTTACAAAAAGGATATTGCTGCTCTAGAAAAGAGTGCAAAGAAGAGCGACCAGAATTATCCTGGGTTTAAAAGACATGTCGTATGCAGACAGGCTAAAAGAATTGAATCTATTCAGTCTTGAAAAAAGAAAACTACGCGGTGATCTGATTCAAGCATTCAAAATTCTAAAAGGTATTAACAATGTCGACCCAGGGGACTTTTTTGACCTGAAAAAAGAAACAAGGACCAGGGGTCACAAATGGAGATTAGATAAAGGGGCATTCAGAAAAGAAAATAGGAGGCACTTTTTTACACAGAGAATTGTGAGGGTCTGGAACCAACTCCCCAGTAATGTTGTTGAAGCTGACACCCTGGGATCCTTCAAGAAGCTGCTTGATGAGATTCTGGGATCAATAAGCTACTAAAAACCAAACGAGCAAGATAGGCTGAATGGCCTCCTCTCGTTTGTAAACTTTCTTTTGCTCTTATGTTCTTAATCCATATACACTCTAATATGTTCTTCTATTATCTCCAGATGAAGGTCTTATGCAAGAGATTAAAACTACTCTTTGTTGTTCCCAGGCCACAGCATTCCCATTTCTCTAAATGAACTGTCCAGAGTCTCTCAGGATGGATTGGAGCACTGGCGCATACAATTGATTCTAATCTTTTTGTTACGTGAGTGCATTTCATCAATATAAATATTTTGAATGTGGCAGGGTGTTAGTGCTAAACAATCAGGTTTTCTAATAAATAATGGTTAGTGACACCATCACTAGAAGGCATAGAGAATGTGCAGTCAGGTTTGAAAAATGAATGTCAAGTACCACTCTCCAAACTGCAAACCTGCTTTTGTTATGATCTGGAAATATGTTTTTCTGTTTGTGATAACTTCAGGCTGGACAGACTTACATGTATTCTAATTCAGAAAAATACACTTCTTTGCTTAAAACAAAGAATCAGACTGTGAATAAGATCTGTGTAATGTACAAAAGCTTTTAGTTCTGTCTTTGTGAACTTTATTAATTATTATTTATTTAGCAGACGCCTTTATCCAAGGCGACTTACAGAGACTGGGGTGTGTGAACTATGCATCAGCTGCAGAGTCACTTACAATTACGTCTCACCCGAAAGACGGAGCACAAGGAGGTTAAGTGACTTGCTCAGGGTCACACAATGAGTCAGTGGCTGAGGTGGGATTTGAACCGGGGACCTCCTGATTACAAGCCCTTTTCTTTAACCACTGGACCACACAGCCTCCATACCCTCCATATTTGTTTAGTTTGCCCCCTACTTTTTTAAATTATTAAATTAATTCCATTCAGAAGAAAATCAAATCAAGTGCTTCAAGCCAATAAAAAGATGGATCTGTTTCTAAAGCAAATCTGTCTTCAGTTTGATGTGCCAGACAGACTAACAGTTTGTTGTTTGGAACATTAGTCCCGACAGAATCCTATCATTATCACTTTAGGAAGCAGCGAATCGGGCAGTGAAGTGATGAAAACAGGTAGCAGGTCAGAGAGCGGCTGCCTCCTTTCTCTTTATGTTATTGCTCACTTCATCATGTGCCAGTCGACCTCCAAACCTGTGCATTATTTACCTATGTGTTAATAATAACAGTTTTGCAGTGGGTGAGCCTAATCGTATGGAGCCAGAGCTGACCAACCTTTTGTCTAAAAGACCCATACGGATGATGAGGG